>PVKB01001415.1:305520-388850 GCA_004027205.1 Ctenodactylus gundi
TCTCCAATCTTGACACACATCTCCCCCCTCCCCCCCCACACTCTCTCTCTAGCACAGTTCCTTTCAACCAGGAGAAGTAGCAAGGCCTGCCTATGAACACTTGGGCAAATAATATACTTGTCTGCCAAGCACCTAGCTTCTGCCTCTAGTAGGCCCTTAAATCATAATGCACTTATTTGGTACAAAAGATCCCAATCTCACTTATCTGAAAAGGTAATTTCCTTCTGGGTAGATACTGCATTATATCCATTCCTGTACTAGCACTTAACCTATTGCCTAACAAAGAGTATGCACTCAGCAAAGACTGTGAAATCAAAGTACAAACTGCTGAAAGAGTTTATTTAGGTAATCAATGTCATGATCACCAAATCCAAAGGTTTCTTATCAGTTTACGGCCTCAGCAGCATTTTTACAAATTTTAGGCATTTATGCGCTAGGGTCTGAAAGCACAGATTTTGGATCCAAATCAGCATACTGCAAAGTGGGTTCCTCTGCCAAGCAGAACCTCCATTAACTGAAGGCAGAAGTACTGGCCCTCTCTATGCTTCAGCTCCCTCATTTGTAAAAATGGGTGTGTTGCACTACGAAATTAAATATTAGTATAGCTAAAGAACTTAGAAAAGTGCGTACAATACATGAAGCACTTCATAAACGTAAGCTAACACTTTCATTACCATTATTATTATTAAAGCCACACCCTAAGCTGAAATGTATTTCTTGGCCTTTTTGACCTTGCCCACTAAGACTTTTGCCCCCGGCTTTTTCAGTAGTCTTTTTTGTCACTACTGCTCTCTAAATGTAGAGAATGCACTCAAGGTCTAACCTTACTGCTCTTCTTAGGTCTCCTGTTTGGCATTTAACCCTCGAGGCTTAAACTACTGTCCTTGCATGGATAAAGTCAACCTTGACTGCTTTTTCTGAGCACCAACTCTAGTCTCCAGCGGAACACAATTCAAATGTAAGTAAGCATCATGTCTTAAACAGGCAAACCTGATCTCTCTCGATCTGTGAAAAACCTGAGGAATTAGTACACGTCATTAGCTTCAGAGAGTATAAGATGAACACACAATGGTTCAAAGCAATGCGAAGGAAATCTAAGCTAGCAGAACTAAGTATCCTTAATCACATTAAAGGTATTTATATATCAAGGAAAAAGCTTAAAGTTACAGTGACTTACACTGGCCAAGAAATGAAGCTCAGGAAGAGTTGTATCCTAGAGGCTCCAGAGCTCAAAGAAGGACTAAGCTCCGGCAAAGGAAGAGGAAAGGAGATGGCACTGTGTAAATGAATGCAAGTCCTTTTTGATATGTCCTTAAAGTCCAGTACACCAGATAGCCCCCTGACTCAATTACAAATTCAGCTCCTTTAACTGGATTTACTCTGAGTCTATGCTTTGTCATTTTTATTATATAAATAAATCCCTATTACGAATCAGCTTCCACAAAGGTCTGTCTCCAGAGAACACGTTTTAATTATATAGATGTATGCTTAATTCTAATCTCTGTTATACTGATTTTTAAGATGAACTAGAATAATTTTTGGTTATGACTTAGGTTCCCACATACCTTGATAATAGGCAGAGAAAGTACTGATTCTGCCAGCACAAATTTCTCTGTGACGGGTGTATTCTACATTACAAGTGAATTGATTAAAAGCACGGACTTTGAAGTCAAATGCCTAAACGTAAACCCTAGGTCTAGTACCTGCAACTCTGTGACCACAGGCAAATTAGACGTCTTTGTGCCTGCCTGCTTCCTTGTCCATAGGCTGGGGATAATGCTAGTGTCTACTTCACTGGGTTGTCATAAGGAAAAGAAAATTTTCAAAATAAGTAGAATAATACCCTAATACACTGAGTTCTTAATCAATAGGAACTATCGTTATCTCAGTCTCACACATGCTTTGCTGACTGAGTTGGTTTCATGTGGCCTGGATTCGATCCAGGCTCAAGCAGGTAAGCTCCTAACCAGCTCCAGTATTTCCCTTCTACTACAAGTCTATGAGTTTTTGACCTCAGGCCATAATGAACTTTAGAGAAATATTAAGTAAAATTGGGTTTAAGTGAATAGTGTGTATTTTGGGAGAAAGAGGGAGAGAGGCCACAGCATTCATCAGCTCAATAAGAACATGACCTAGAATTGATTAAAAAAAAAAAAAAACTACTACCTTGACATTATCACTACCATCCTTTTTTCTCTTTTTCTTTCATTTCATAAATGATTTCTATACTCACCCTGGTTCCATCATAGAGGCTAGACTTATTAATGTCCTCTATAATGCTGTTCCAGCATAATCTTTCCTATTTCCAGGTTATTTCTCCAAGAGCTATAATACTATCACCTCCTCTGCGCAAAACACTGCCATTCATTAAAGCCCAAATAGCTTAGCTAGGAATTCAAGGATCTCCAGCCTGATTTGCCTTTGTAGTCTCATCCTCCACTCTCCTGAACAGCCTAAAGGAAATCACCAGCCACCGAGGAACTCTGTGCAGCTTTCTTCCACAGTTCATGCTACAGCGCGTAGAATGCCTTTTCACTACTTTCTACCTCCAACATGATTTCCTCCAATGAGCCAATGACCTTCCTCGGTCACCATTTTATCACATAAGCAAGATTGTTAACATGGGTGAACTCAACAATGTATCAGGGTTCCTAAACTCAGTGTTCCTGACATACCAAGCTGAATCATTCTCTGTTGTGGAGGGCTGTCCTATGCAATGTATGATGTCTAGCAGAATCCTCAGCCTCCTTATTACATTACCAAATATTCACTATTGGTGGTAATCTTTTACATAATATAACAAATGTATTTAATTTGCTCTGCAAAATAGTAAATTCTTGGAAGACGGGGAGCATGACCTTTATTTTATATTCCCAATATAATGAATATGCTACTTTATGAAAGATCTAGATATATATCTTCTTGCTGCTAACATTTCTAAAGCTATGGACAGAGCATTCTATCCTACCACATTTATAGGTATTCATTAAACTTGGATCACTAGATTCCAAGCTTGTTAGGTAAAGCTCTTAAAAATCACTATAATTTTCCAACAAATGCTATTGGTTGTGCTTATCCCTTAAAAGACATAACTATAGTATTATAAAGGTAAAGTAGACAGTGAACTTTGATACAACATAAATAATAGCATTCTCTCATTGCACACTTACAGAAAAGCAGCACAAATGATCTCCTATTCTTTTCAAATAGCCTGAGTTTTATGAAATATAGCATGTTATTACCTAAGTTATCTAAGTTAAATGCTTAGAAACAAAGCCCAGAGACTGACTGGTCTAAGTTTTTCATCCAAGGTTCCTAAAGCAGAGTTAAGTTCCTTAGACCAGTGATTCCAAACTGGCTGCACATCAGAATTCCCTGCAAAGTTAAAAGAACAGATCTCTTCCCCATGTACCAATTAAAACAGAATTGCAATAGTGCTAAAGATTAAATTTTTTTAAAATTCCCTAGTGGATTCTGAAGCGGAGCTAGAGCTGAGGGCCACTTCGCTGGACTGGTCCAAAACCTTGTATGTCTTGACAGTTAATGTAAAAAGCATTCACTGAAGACCTTACATCCTACAAAATGAGTGAAACAATTTTCTAACTTGTTGAGTGTGGGACCTGTGTGTGAATATTTAGCTTGAATACAAAGACCTGCTGGATTCTTACCCTCTCCCCCACTTATTGACTTTTTTCCCCCTGAGATTAGGTATCACCAAGAAGCTCACAATATGGTTAGACCGGTTTCTCTGACACCTCTCATGACCTAGGCACTTACATTCCTCTTTACTCGGTGAAGTTACATTCATTTCTGTCGAAAGCGGCTGCTGGCTGGGACTAAGAGTTGGCGTGGTTATCGAGGTATTACTGTTGTCACTGGTGGTCTCTTCAGAAAACAAATCTGATTGGCTGTTACTTGTACTTGGGGCAGAATCATCATCTGGTTGTTTCTTCTGAAAATCTGAAAAGAGAAAATCAGTTCCATTAATACAATGACAATTAGTATTAGAAAACAATGTCAGTTAGTATAAAATTAAACAACAACAATTATAAAGACTAATTTGGGTGATTAAAAAAACTGAAAATAAAATACTGGTCAAAAACATGAAGACTTCTAGAGGGTGATTAGAATTAAAGTTTTCCAATATTATCATATTATTTAGAAGGGTGGTAGGGTATACTGATTTTTAACATTAAAACACTCGGAAGCCAAAGATATATATTAAAATTTCAAGAGTAAACTATATACAATGAAAAAAGGAATGAAGTTAAGTTACACCAATAAAGGACAGGTTAGAAAGAAAACAGCACAGAAAAGAACAAAGGAAGCAGAAAACACATAATAAGATGATAAAAATAAATTTAAATATACCAGTATTGAAAGAGAATAAGTTTACCAGTAAAGACAGAAAATCGAGATTAAAAAAGCAAAAATTCAGTCATATTTCATTTACAAGAGACATACTAAAAACACAGGAAAATATGGTCCAATCTGTAACATTTTCTTAAGCTGATGGTGGATGTACAATTATTCTGTAATTTTCTTTCGTTTAAAAACTCTAATGTGACCTTTATGAACCACAGATTATATTTTGTTTGAAGAAATAAAAAATGATCTTCAAATTCCACCTAGTCTTATCTTTTGAAGCACAAAGAAGCGACTGTTACCATGCTCTATAACCTCATCAGAATCCCACTGCTTTGACATATTCTGAACCAAGTACAGTTACCATTTATGATACATTAACCATGTCAGGCTCAAAAGCAAATATTTTATGTATACAATTCATTTTTGTTACTCCCCAAAAAACACTTAACAAGACAGGTATAAATAACACCATACTGTTGATAAACTGATGTTCTGAGAGCTTAGGCAATTTGCTCCAAGTTAACACTAATTACACATCAGGGACAGGACCACTGACAACAAAACTCATGGTTTTCAATCATAATCAAAGGATGAAGAATGGTTAATGCTAGCCCAGATCACAGAAATAGCCTCCATGTCAAACCCACACCCGTTTCTAAAATAGGTAAAAGTGAAGAATTCAGCAAGGAATAGCTCAGTGGTTAGAGTGTTTGCCTAGCAAATTCAAGGCCCTAGGTTCAACTTCCCAGCACCACATAACCTGGATGTGGTGACGTATGCCTGTAATGCCAGCACACAGGTAGTTGAGACTGGAAGACTGCTATGAGTTTACGGTCAATCTGGGCTCCATAGTAAGTTCAGGACCAGCCTAAGGCTCTGTCTCAAAAAAAAAAAAAAAAAAAAAAAAAAAATTCAGCTTTGGTCATTACCACACTACTGCTATTTCTCAGTATTTTTATTTCCCCTAGCCACTTTTCTATTTATTTAATGTTTTGACATTTGAAAATAAATTAACTATCTCACTACTATCTGTGTAGCACCTTCAAGAAAAAGGTACTATATAAACTGAAAGAAATGCATAAAAATAATGCAATAAAACTATTCCTTTCTATGGCATGTCACCTCATTGGCTCCATATAAATAATCACTGTGTCTCTCACATAACCATCTCACTAACGTTTAATTGGAAATGTTACAAGGCCCTAAAGAACTGGAACAGAGTACCACTGCACTGTCTAGACTAATCCCCATTATCTGCATGGAAATGGGGGATTCACTCAGGCACCATATCTTTCTGAGCTAAATGACCCTGGGTCTAAAGACATTACGATATCCCACCCATACAATCTTTTGCCAATGCTATCTATGTTCCTGATAAGCTCAGGTACTTTTCTTCAAATTTTCTTTTGTGATTCAGCAGTGGACACAATTAACTTTTTTTAGCCCATGCCCCCAATGCACAATTTTACACCTGTACAACCTGACTATGTCATAAAATTCACCAACCAAGAATATTTACTACAAACAAAACAGATTACTCAAGAGAACTAGCAGATGTTCTATAAGGATCCACAACCCTAAGTACGAGTCCATGCCTACTGGAAATCAGGTCATTAGCAACAGCTAGACAATTTTAAAACTAGAATTTTAGCCTTCAAATTTTAATAAAATTCTAGTAGTGAGATGGTAATCTGGGTTACCAGTCTTTGCAAGAGCAAACTGGTTTAAGAGTCAGTAACAACCAATAGACTTAGCTGCTTAAACTTTAAAATTATTTTAATTCTGGATACTAGCATGAAAGGGAAAAACGTATCTATTCAATACAGCTGGGTTTTATTTCCTTTTATAATACCTTCCAGATTCTTTACAAGACTAAAAGAAGAAGCCACTTTTCCTTAGACGACTCACCAAATCCCTTATTCCCATATGATGACACCTCTTTAAAAACCAGACTGTCTTTACTGAACATGGCATAGATAATCTGAATAATATTCTATGAAAACTTCTGCATGCTTTCAGACAAGATAAAATGCACAGATTACACCACCCCTCCACACACATACAGCATAATAAAGATATAAGGCAGCCTGCTTTATTTTCTCTGGTCATGTCCATTTACCCATGCATTTTGGGAAATCCCTCAAAAATTAAAATAGACCTTGTATCCTGCCCTTTTTCCCATCTCATGGAACTGACAATAAAATTCACCCAGAGGCTAAAGTCAGAAACCAGGCAATCATCTTAGACTCCAAAATTACCAACAAAGTCATTTACAACCCCTAAAATAACTTTTGATTCCATCTACTCCTTCGCTACCACTCTAAGTTATCATCCTTCAATAGCATCTTAATTGAAATCTTTGTATTCTCTCTTGGCGATTCATTTTCCACAAAGAAATCACAGTGATTGTAAACAAAACACAAAACAAATTTTGTAGAAAAAAAAATTCTAATACTGTGAGTTCCTGGCCTGAACCTCTGAATGGCCTCCCACTGCTTTTCTAATAATCAGATGCCAAACGTTAACATGATTTAAGAAGTTGAGAGTGCGGCAAGGCCAGCAACCCCAGCACTTTGGGAGAGTTAAATAGGAGACACTCCCCCCCAGCCACGCCCCCGCCAAATTAAAGCTCCCTCAAAAATAAAACTTTAAAAAAAAAAAAAGGCAGGGGATGGAGTTCAGTATGTTGGTCCTGGGTTTAAAACCTAGTACCTACTAGGAAAAAAATTAAGAAAAAAGATTCCCTCTAATTACTAGCTTCTGTCTATCCCTTTTACTAGTACCTATCTGTTTAGTCCATCTCTAGCCACTGTTCCCTTCTTCTGTCCCTGGAGGTATTCTGAGGTCCTTTTGTTTTTCCAAACACTCCACACTCTTTCTAAACCTGGAGTACTTTGATCATGGCATGTGGAACACTTTACCCTGGCATTCACTGTGATTGTTGAAGAGATGTCAATTTGAGGGAATCAGGAACCACACCCAGATTAGGGTCTGGGAACCATGCCTAGATTGGGAATTGAGAACCAGCCTGGATTAGAGTGTGAGTGACTTGTGGGCTGGCAAATAAGGAAAGAGCACGAACCCAGGTGTAAGAGGTCCAAGTAGAACTCCAAAGGTATAAAAGGAAGAAGGAAGATGTTCCAGCTTGTTCCTCTGGGAAAGCTCTCACCCTCACAATTATCTACAGAAGCTGACTTGCTACACGCCACAGATCTTCACCACAGATTCATTCCACTCTCGACTGGCACCTGTCTGCCCATCGCTGCTCTTCAGCTGCCCATCTTCAGGCCTCAGTCTTCACAACTGTTCTTTGAACAAGCGAGATCTACAGCAGACTCTTACAGGCTGTCCTGCAGTCCCAGACAGAAGATCTACATGACAGGTGAGGAGCCATCTTAGACCATCTCTATCGGATTTTTAAGCTTTCCTAACAGATCCTTTTTGTTATAAAATCTGTAATTTCTGCCTTTTGAAAGAACCCAAACTAATACATTCACCTTGGTAATTCCTCCTGATCTTTAAGCTACTGACATTAGCATTACTTCCTCAGGGGAAGTCCTAAAGATTATCCACAGAAAGCACTAAATAAATACTTGTTGGGTAAATGAATGGGGTATGCCTGCCACATAACAGACAATATAGATTCATTAAATACTAATGAACAAAGTTTAAGAACATTAGTTTTCTTAGACATTAATTAGCTTTAAATTGATAAACTATAGGACACAAACGTGCTACTACACACAGCATAAACATTAATTTTTCTATCAATAAAGAGATCTTAGAAACTATCATTGAGCACACACACAGTATGTATGTGTATATACCCCACCTCCCATATGTTAGGACACATGATGGTTAACTGGTATTGACAGGGCTCAACAAGTTTCTCAAGTCACTTCCTGGATGCTTACTTACATGAGAATAATCAGCTTCCAAAATCATGTCCTCAAATGCTTCTTGCAAAACAGTCAATAATATAAATTTGACAAATTACTCTTATCAGTATTTATTTTACAATCTGGTTTATCACAGAAATTATATCAGTCCTACAGTCTTCACACCTATAGGAAAGGCAGCTAATAGTGTGAACTAGCAAAAGTTATTTTAAGTAAGGCTTGTTTCTTAGACAGTATTTTCTGCATACACTATCCAATCATCATTTCATATTCATTTACATGGCATAAATTAACATGTTAACATTACAGCAAATATCTAACAACATACATGAGAGACACATTTATTCTTTCAATCTAACTACAAAATCTATCAACTTTTTAAAAAATTAAAACAAAATTTTCTGATTATTGTGACATGTAGTTTCAACAAAACGTGCATTGATAATTTACATGCATACATACATATTATTTATCATCAAAATCACAACAGAGATAGACATATTAGGGAAAAATTAAAACAGGCAAGTTAGAACCTAAAAACAAAATAAAAATTAATTCTGTTCAGGGAAGGAGATGTAGCTCTCTGAACACTTGCCTAACATGGGCAAGGCCTCAGTTGAATTCCAGCATCACACCCATCTCTAAACAAAAATCTGTTTACAGCCAATTTTTGGTATCAGTTAAAGGCTTCCTCTAAGCCATAAGACTTTACTGTCAATCATGAATTATTCAAGTGATACAGGTAAAGCATAAACTTAATTGCCAGAGAGGCTGGAGCCTGAAGACAGTTTTCAGTCCAGACCTAAGGCTTCAAATGCATCATAAGTATTTCAATGACACAAAAGTAGAGAATTACAACAACATTTGATAATTAGTAAAAATAGGTTATTCCCTTTTATTATAATTCTATCTAGTCTTCATGCAATAGGCCCTCCATTTTACCAAGCAGAAGTGAGAAAAAAGACAAAGAGTAACTCCCACTGGCAGTTCCTTTTGGGGGGGATAAGGAGTGTGGTGACAGTAGCTGGTAAAAGTGGTCCTCTGGTTCAATGATACCCTCATAACTTAAGCGTCTGTCCTCACGTCCATCAATCCAGGGGGATAGCTCCTCAGGAGTTATTCATTGGAATCAGTTCTCAGCCTCCAGTGACACTTGGGGTCTCCAGTTTTTAGTCCTCCTTCACTTAGATCTGGTATTAAGCTGATCATTATATTAGTTTTAGAAAACTCACCTTGGAGTGGTGGATTCTGTAGTCCAGGCTGGTCCTGAAATCAGTAAGCAGCCCAGGCCTGGACTCAGACTCACGGCAATCCTTCTGCCTCAGCATCCCATGTGCTGGGATTACAGGCATGTACTACCATGCCCAATTTTTGTTGTGTTGAGGAATTAAACCTAAGTCATTCAGCTCGCTAGGCAAGTGCTTTAACTGCTGATCTACAACGCCAGCTCATCTTTTGAAACACATTTTCCCTTAAGATAAAACTTACAAAATGTTCAACACAAACTATTTCTCAAATATTACCCAACACAGTATATTCTAAGAATAAGAGACTCCTTCCTAGAGAGAAAAAGACCACATACTGATCTAGAAGAGAAAAAAAAAAATTTAAAGGATAAAGTGATGAGATTAACAACATTTTCTTATTTCATCTATTAAAGCACATTAGGGGCTGGGAGTGTAGCTCGGTGGTTAAAGCACTTGCCCAGCATATGTAAGGCACTGGCTTCAATTCCCATGCACCACATAAAAACATTAGCTGGGTATGGTGGCATTCACTTATAATCTCAGGACCTGGAAGGCTGAGGCAGGAAACTGCTGAGTTTGAGGCCAGCCTGGGCTACACAGTGAGTTCAGGACTGGCCTAGACTCTGTAAGCAAGACCCAATCACAAGCAAGCAAGCACGATAGCTAGCTCATTAGGAGATGTATGGAGACCATCACCATGATTTTCACAAGATCAGAGCTAATTTTTATCAATAAACCGGAAGCAGCAGAAAAAATTACATGAGGTTTACATAATTCACCATCCCACGGAGTAGTATTCTTTCTGAGGAGCAGTGTGACTGTTACAAAAAGTTACACAGTACAAGAAAAAGCTAGTAGTTCTTCACATAAAACCTTTCAACTCTAGATATCTGTCTTCTTAATATCTATGTGTTCTTGGGCAAGTTATTTAACTTCTCTTGCTTCAAGTTCCCTCCCTTAAATATATAGCAATTATTACATACTTAATAAAACTATTGTACAGATAATACATATTAAGGCCTTTGTACCCTACCATCTAATAAGTCTCAAATTAACTGAGCATTACTCTCCTTCTGCCTCCTGGCATACAATGTAAAAACTTGGCAGTTTGAGACTGTGGCAATAAATGACCACACCGGAATTGCATCTGAGCTCCTGGCTTCAATTATAATGTACACTAGTAAACCAACACTGGTGATTACAAATATGTTCAAGGCACAGCTAAGCATAAAAGTGTGAAGTCCACTGGCCAAAAACATTTGGCATGGTGGTCAGTATGCTAATTGGCAAGTACCAGCCTCACCTAAAGCCATGCAATTTCAAATGAAATAATAAAAACCTCCAATCACAACTATCTTGTCCTGATAAACAATAATGTAAGTCTCCTAATTTAAACAGAAAAAAAGAGCTGGGCACTGTGGCACAAGCCTATAACCCTTTGTAGGAGGCTGAGGCAGGAAGATGTCAAGTTCCATCAAGATGGGATATAGTTCAGTTCAAAGACCCTGAGTTCAACCTCCAGTACTACCCTCCCCCAAAAGGACAAGTATTTATTACATAAGTTTTTACTGCATAAGGAAACAATCCATCAAATACATCAAATACATGTGCGATGGATGTAAAGAAAAACTAGTAATATAAAAGACAGAGGTGGTATAGAGAGAATCAGACAGACCTATGTTTGAATCCTGTATGAGCTATCCAGAACCAGTATAACCACAGAAGATGTTACTTAACATATCTCTGTGAGCATGAAAGATAATATAGGCTGCCCCTCATAAAACAAGGACTGAATATATTTTTAATGACTAACAAATGTCAAAACCTTACCTAAATCTAGAACAGACTTTTGTCAACTTAAGGTTCTTTCATTGGTTGCACATTCAAAATAACAAAAGGCCCCAAAATCTAGAGGCTCTACAACAATAATTTTCTGGTTTTGATCAAGTTTTAGACCAACGGAAGGCAGAATGGAAGCTCTGCTCCACATACTCAATACACAGACTAAAGAAAGAAGGCCCTCAAGAGAACACTGCCAGTGTCACGGCAGAGGCAAAAGGGGACAGTCGGCCATGCTCATGGCTCTTAAGGTTTCAGGTCATAGTGGCACAGGAACTTTTCACTCACCAAGTCTGATGATGAAAACAAGGAAGAATTATCTAACAGGAAGCACAACAAATATGTGGGAGACTACCATACAATCCTGGGTAATTAATTATATGCACACAAAAATTCTGCATACAATCTGAGCATTTTATTAAATCACATGCAATACTGATTAAATTCTGTTGCCTTATAAAAATCTGAGTATATGAATGTAGTCAACCCATGTTAAGTAGATACCAGCTTACTCACAATAAAATCTTATCTGAAACAATGATTTCCAGGCAATGAAAAATCTATTCTTTACAACACCAGATAATATGACCTTATTTCAAAACCCTGTGTTAGAAATTAACAAAAGCCACATTATGTTGAGTTTTATTTTATTACCATTTATTGATTCTCATATGGACACAGTCTATGAAATCAATGTGTTAGTATGATATCTCCTATCAGCTAGAGAAAATAAGTTATCAGAAAGGTCCAAGTTCGGGGTTGGGGATTTAGCCCAGTGGTAGAGCGCCTGCCTCACAAGTGCAAAGCCTGGGGTTCGGTCCTCAGGTCTAAACAATAAAAATCAAATAAAAAGACAAAAAATATAGAAAGTTCCAAGCTCAAGTCATTCCTAGAAACCAAGTATCTCATTAGTTAAAAAAACCAACATTGCTTATCGAAATTCCATTTAAGTAAAATTTTGTTAAAGTAACGTTTTAAAAATATTTTTCATGATGGAATAGGCTTTTCTAGTTCACCTGTAACTACAAAAAAATGCATTTTGAATGGAAAGAGGAAAAGAGTGGAAGTTAACCATTCTAAAATTATCTTTGAAACATTTGATGGTATACAATACAGGCAAAGTCCTTTTGCTATTACTACTAAACAAATTAAGTGATGCTCTTCTATTTAGGTATAACACTCAGTATCTCTCATATTCTGTATAGCCCAGTAAGAGACCGTACAAATCAAACTCCTCCTTTATAACTTTAATTTACTAGGCTTAAAGCTTGCCGTTGTCTGGTCTGAAAGATGTTGCTTACCATTAATTCTCGTCGGCAGAGAAAAGGAAAACGAGACCCATTTTATTCTTTGCCACTAGCACTCACATTTCATAGATGAGACCCTATGCTTCCACCGAGGGATGATGTAAGAGTCATGTCAAATACTTTATTTAATGGAAGGCTGTAAGAAGGTGATCACTCCACTATTTCTATTTCCATTTTTGCTTTTGAACCTAGGGAGCTCATGCCTCAATCTACACTGTATGTACTGATTATCCACATGCTTCCAGTAGAGTTTGTGTTCAAATCCCTGTCTTCATCTTACTAATCAATCTGAATTCTTTTGTTTATTCATTTAGAAAGAAAAAGCTATTGTCGTCTCTGTACATTTTTACTGAACTACTTCTTTTTGTAAGAGGTACTGATGACAAAAATAAATGTAAAACTTCATGTTCTGTGTGAGATTCATGAAAATGAACACAAATCTATATGTGTCTGTATTTCACGTAAGTGAAGGCTATTAATGAAACCAAAATATCAGGTATAAAATTCTACATGAACTTCACTGAAATAGAATAGCTAGCTATATGACAGACCACAAATATTTTCTCATTATTTTTCTTTGAAAGCTGATGTATCAGAATGTTTGTATGTGAAGACTACAATTCTAACTTTTTTCCTAACGCTTTTTTTTTTTAATTACACATTTTAGGGCAAAGAATATAAGCAAAAGAAATAGAAACATAAGTAAACAGGCTTTAAGAGAAGATAGGCAAGTCTAACAGATCTAAAAGTGTACAAGAAGGAACAGACAACGAAAATGACCAAAGGGGCTGAAGAGACTAGTCACAATACTGTAGAAGAACCGGCTGCCCTTACACTTTACATTCCAACTGTCTCTGTGGCAATATCCCCAACACAAAGCCTCAATGCACTCATTTCATAAAAGTGAGTTCACCAATTCACTTGGCTCCGTATGTGCAGAAAACCAGCGCATGCCCAAGGGAAGGGCTATGCCTGGCAAGGAAGGCTGCCGCTCATTCCCAACTGCTCTGTAATTTTTTTTTATCAATTTGATACATGTTAAGTTTAATTCATCTTTCTTCCTAAAAACTAAGAGTGAAAAGAAAATTATATCTCCTCAGCAAAGTTTTAGCCGAGACATTAAAGATACCTAAGGGAGGAGGATTCCAAGTTCAAGCCCCGCCTGGGCAATTTAGTGAGACCCTATTCTAAAATAAAAAATCAAAAGGGTCAAGGATGTAGCTCAGTGGGAAGGTCCCGAGTTTCAGCACCAATACTGGAGGGGGAAGAGCGGGGAGTAAAACCTAAATAAACTAAGGCTCTTGTACTCAGGAGTTCCAGTTCTGCTGCAAGACAGCCAAAACACGAACACAATTCAGTTCAGACAGGAAAAAAAGTCTTTCTACAAGTCTAAAAAACTCAGAGTGTTGACCAGTCCTACTTTCAACCAAATTAAAAGACATAAAGCAATCCCTAGTGAGTGGCTCTAGATGCAAAGAAAGGAAAGAGCTGAGGGAATACTCACAGGCAGCTCTCTGTCTAGTGCCCGTGCAGACCTGGGTTCAATCTACAGCACGGCAAAAAAAGGGAGGGAGGAAACAGCAAAAGTGCCTTATACCAGAAGTGACTGTAACCAGAGGGGCACATAAAGACTGTAAAATCATTTTTTTTTAAGAGACAGGGTCTAGCTCCGTAGTCCAGGCTGATCCTGAACTCACCATCTTATCCAGGCTGGCCTCAAATGCACAGCAATCCTCCTGCCTCAGCCTCCCAAATGCTGGGCTAAAACAGATTTTATTGGATTAGCTTTACTGTGTTGGCCACAACCTATCTACATAATACATACTATTCTTGTGACTCACTTCCTTGATAAACTAAATAATATCATAGAACATTCTCATATTTCATACACAATTTTGGAGCTAAAATTTTTTGAGAAATAATTACGTTCTTTAAAGACAAAATGCCTGAAACATGGATGCTAATCTCTAACTTTCCTAAGCAAATTTTTATTACTCTATATCTCCCTAAATCATCTACTTTTAAAAATATACCCTAAAACACTAGTTCAGTCAGACAGCTGTGAGCTTTTAGTCCCAAATGGCACTGAAAGAAAAACAATTTTATAAAGGCAAACAACAGTTTACTGAATAAAACAAAAGTAAAAAGAAAGTCTCTTCTCTTGGCCAAGAAGCCACTAGGCAACCCAAGCAGGTCACCATATAAGAGAGAGAGAAGAGGAAAAAGGAAAAAAAAGAAAGGTCCTAGCCAAAGAGGCAAGAAGCAGACTGAGCAGGTATCCCAAAAACAACTACCTTCATCTCCCTTTCTTGCAGATATTTCTTGTAGCTGAAAATCAGTGACAAAACATCCTTACACGTCTCAAAAATGAGCAATATGCACAAGCATGTGCACACACACATACAGAGTTTAAATATGCAAACTACTTCCTCTCTCTCAGAGGCCACAAGTATGTCTAATTTAGTTCACACAACATTTGAAGTGTGCAAGCTTTTTAAGCCAGCAATTCCAACTCAAGAAAATGTTTTAAGGAAAATAAGTTTCAAAAGCTAGACATATAGATATAAAAAATGATAACATCAAAAAAGGGGAAAATTCAGCCTGAAGGGATTTCTACAAGTCCAATGTGAAACAATCTAAGCAAATAAAACAAAAACAATTTACTATAAGTTACTGAATAAAATTAAAACCAATGCGTTTCATCTAATACATAATAAAAAGTGAGCAAGAAGAAAAGGTTTCTTGTAGTGGAAAGCAAACTAATAAAAGATATGTGGTCAATGAAAATCATCAGCAGATGCTAAACCTGATTAGAATTTTGATGAAGAACAACATGGTCTCAAAGTATCTCCCACAATCACTTGTAAATTTAGGAATGTAGTAACGCTACAGCGGAGAGACCTGAGCATACATACCACTTCCATCACATGCACTACTGTCATGATGTGTCACGTTTCTCTGAAAATCAAGTTTCATAACCTGAATTATGAGAAAATCTCAAGTAGTTCATATTCCTCCTTAATGTCAAAGTCAAGAAAAACATAGTACTCAGAAGGCTGCGGCAGAAGGATCTCAAGTTCAAGGTAGCATGGACTATACAGTAAAATCCTGCTTAATAAACAAATTTATTTAGCAATAAATGGATCAGATCCTGAGGGATGGGAGGATTAAAACGTTTTCAGAATCCATAGTGAATTTGGATACAGACTGTGGATGCTATGGTATGGATCTTGAGTATCTCCCAGAATCCTCATGTATCTGGATACAGTGAGATAGCTGTGGAACTACCTGCTGCTGGGGAGATGGGGCCTGGGTGGAAGGGGTAGATGGCTGGGGCTTGACCTAGAGGGATTATGTCAATTTGCTGAGACTAAGAGCTACCCAAGGCAGGGCTTCAGGTGTGTGTTGCTGACCTGTGGGAAGTGAGGGAGGGGTACCAATCTGGGCTGCCCAACTAGCAGCTCAAATTGACTAAAGGCAGGAAGAAGAAACACTGTTACAGCTTCTTCTTCCAAAGTCTCTGGGCTTGCCTGAGTCTCCAGGCATTAACTTGTTCCTATTTCACTTGGCTTTCTGTCTGCAACACTGTGAGCAGCTCTCCAGCCTCCGCCATCTGGTTCTGCCACTGCTGGCTGACCATGAATGGACTGTGTGAAACCTCCTGAATCTGTGAGCTATAACAGTTCTGGATGTCAAGTATTTTGTCCCAGCAACAAAGAAGTATTTAAAACAATGGATTAGTCAATGAAATGGTTATGGTATCAGATTTTCTGTCTTTCATCACTGTACTGTGTAAAAGAGAATGCTCCTGTTCTTAAGGAGAAACATTCTAAAATATTTAGAAATAAAGGGCATGATGTCATCAACTTATGCTCAAATGTTCAGGAATAGATGCCTGTGCATGAGTGTCTACAAGCATACATACAAATATACAATACAGATGTAAACAACTTCAATCTGTATGAATAATACATGGGTGTTCCTTTTATTTATTTATTTATTTTGGGGGGTTGCTAGTTTTAAAAGGTGTGTACATGGAAGCAGTGAAGTGCCCATAGATAAACTAGTAAATAAACATAATTTTGTGTGTCCATACCATGGAATGTTAGACAGCTCTACAAAGAAAATTCTTACAATAATATGCCTGAACTTTAGGGACATTAAGTGAAATAAGCTAGTCACAATAAAAAAAAAAAAAAGAGGGCCTGATTCCACTTAAATGAGGTAGCTACAGCAGTGAAATTGTCAAAGAGACAAAAAGTGGTTTGGAAAATGTTAATGTTTGAGGGAGAAGAGAATGGGGAATCATTTAAAGGGTACAGGGTTTTTTAGTTTCACAAGATAAAAAGAGCTCTGAGATATATTGCACAAAAATCTGAATGTCCTTAACATTACTAAATGTACACACAGACAACATTATAATGTAAAATGTCATGTTAAATGAATCTACAATTTAAAAACTTAAAAACATAGATGACAAATTATTTTAAAAATGCATACAAAGGAACAGTGACTGCATCCTTTTCTGTAATGTTAACAACCAAAATGCACTGCAGTTGAAGCAGGTGTGCATGGATGAGAAAAGGGGAAAAACTCCAGCATATAAAGCACTATTTAATACGGTACTCCATATAAAAAGCTTTGTATGTTCCTTTTTGAAATTTTTCCTATTTCCTTCCCAGAAGTTTTAATAGAAACATACCGTAAGTTTGAGAGAAGTAATATATGGGTGAAAAAATTTAGAAGAACATCATTTTCTATGTTTATGCCATAATGGGTTTTTAAGAAAACAATATGCATATAATTACAAAATTACTGAAAACAAAGCATAGATAAGTCATTTGTTTCATTACACAGAATGAACTATTTATCATACTTGTATATGTGCACACAATACTTGTATATTCCTAGCAAAGCTATAGTTCTCCTTCCTAACCCTCTGTAACATCCACCGTCTGCAATTTCAACACTTCCCTATAGGTCATGTACTTACGCTTGCATTGCCTGTGTGCTACAGAATACTGTCCTTTTTTTAGCTACCCAGCCCATTTTTAAATTTTTTTTTCATTTTAATATATGATATTGCTAAGTTGCTGAACTCACAATATTTCTGCCTCAGCCTCCCAGAGTGCTGGGATTATAAACTTGCACCACTGTGTCCAGATTAAGAGCACTGATGATGAGCTATTCCTCCAGCCCATTTTTAAAATTTATATAAATGCTACTTTGAAAATACTGAAACTAGCTTTTCCTTAATGTTCAGTCTTTTCATATACTCATGTTAACACAAAAAATCTGATTTGTTTTTAATTCCTAAATATTATCCCATGTTACACTGACTGTATTATACTCCCTTTATGACTCCTTCTGAAGCAAATTCCAGGTAAAATTCAATAAAGTCTTGACAGACCTACACTGTGCATAGAAAAGGTTAAAGAGGGAAAGGAAGGCCAAATCAGTCGTTCCTTGACTCTCGGTATACTTTGAAGCTGGTTATAAATAATTTTGACCTTCAAGTTGCTAGGAATTACTGATACCAGACAAAACTCTGGGATCTGTCTACTTTTAAGCCATGTCATTCATGCCTAATTAATCTTCACAGTCTTGTAAGACAGCTCTTCAGTAAGGAAGCACTTTTGTAACAGTGATAAAACATTAACTCACAAAGTAGGGTCCCTCACAGAGAAGTCAACTACTAACTCATTTATGATAGTGTTTCTCAAATTTGTAAAATTCTGGAACACTAACACTATATAGCCTGTTGAGGCTAGGCTGAGAAATATAATACAGGTTTATCTCATCCTAGTTTGTACTTAAAATAAGACCTATTCACTGTTAATCTCTGTGGTTGTACTTCTAATTTAAAAGCAGAAAATCCCACCAGACTTCAGTTGGCTTGAGCTTTAAAACTAACCAGATTTGAATGAGGATGTGATTCCACAACTTCAAAAGATGGTGTTGCCCAAGGAGAGTACAGAATACATTTTTGGGGGGTGTGCCTTGCTTTCTAGTCCTCTGCACTTAAGAGAGACAAATATGTGAGACTGAAAATGACAATGAAAAAGAATAAGTGACTTTTCTAAATCTACATTAGGCCAGAACTTTTTTCTTCTCTTTATAGACAGAGACAGACAGACAGACAGAGTATAGCTCAGTGGTTAGAATGCTTGTCTAGAAGCACAGAAACCTAGGTTCAATTCCTCAGCACAACATAAGCCGGGCATGGCGGCACGTGCCTGTAAACCTAGCAGACAGGAAGCCAAGTGGAGGAGGAAGGGCAGAGCTAGCATATATCCTTCCAGGTCATGTCCCTTTCTGGATTAGGCTCCAGTGTTCCATTCCTTCCCTGAGGCCCCAGCTCTTAACAGTACATGGTTCCATAGGTATTCCACAAAATCCAAATACATAAAGCTTTTGGGGGACATCACAGACCCAACCCATAACAACCATATTTTCCAGCTTCTCTGTTGACTTAATGTTGCAGAAAATTGGATCATTTAGATAACATACTGTTATCAACTTTTCTATATTCCCTCAACCTCTGCTCTGAGGTCAGCTATTAGTAGCTTGACCGCACTAACTCTATCAATCCTACAGTATACCGCCTCTGATGGCCCTGTTCAGACTTTTCCTCATGTTTTCATTTTTTAGGTTGGCTTCCTAGGCTCAGTTTAAGATAATCTACTGAGCAAGAACTAAACAATAGATTTTCAGCCTTTGCTGTTGAAAGTGGGTATAGCTTGGAGGATGCCATCACAGTTAAGGAAATTTATGGTTTTGTCCTGCATTCAGCTTGCAGGTTTTCTCTGATTTAGGACATGTAACCCTGGGTGTGTGCACAGTCTTCTATCCACAACACAATGGATGAAGGTGATTTTATTTTTAAGCCAAGATCCTAGGAAGTCAACCACCCACCCACCAGGTCAGTGTGGGTTACTGTTCAGTGTTTGTTTACAGGCTATGCTTAAACTGCTTGAACATTCACATTTGTGGATAGACCCTTCAGGTGGAATGGGGGTGGGGGGGTGGGGGGGTGGGAGGATTCTCTCAAGTCTGATCCATATTCTGCTCTGGCTGAGGCTGAACAGGTAAAGCCTGTTGCAAGCACATACTTTTCAGACCCCAAGGGATGAGTGTGATCCCAGGATGGCTCTTTTTGGCTGTCTTGTTCCTTGATATCATAGATTTCCGGCTGGTATGTCTTTTCTTTTGGTGCTTCTAGTATCATAAAGCTACCCTTGCCTTCTCATCTACTCCCTTATTTTCAACAATGGTCTTAGTCTCTAGACTTTGCTCCATATAAAGTCGGTCTTCTCGGACAGAGCTATGGACATCTCTTATCCCTTGCCAATGAATAGCCTCTATCCTTGCGCATGTGCCAAGGATGAGAATGGCATCCCCTGCCTTCCTCCCCCCAGTAACATCCTGGTTTGTTCTGGCTTGGTCTTCCTGTTGGAAAGCCTCTGCACTATGAGCAAGCTGGGGAAGGGACAATGAAGGGCCTAGTATTTCTAGCCTACAGAGACCTCTTGCCCTGTGACTGACAATTGGGTGAAGGAAGAAAGCCCCAATCCTCTCAACAAGAACCTGTATCTGTCCAAAACTATACTTCTACAGCATGCAGCTAAAGGCACTGCTAGAAGCCTGTCTTCCTGGAGTGAAACTGTACCTTTATCCCAGAGTTAGGGAAAAAGGGAGTTCGATATTCTTAACTGGACACTCACCTAGAATGTCACAAGCTCTTACTGTTCTTACCAAGATTGAGCAGACTTTCTTGAATAAGAATTACTCTATCTGCTGCCTGACTTTTAGGCAATTTCCAGAGTCTTTCTTATAATTTTAATAATTTTCTCTAAATGGCTACTAAACTCTATAAATCACCACTGCAGAAATTCCCACCCAGAATTCCCAGTTTAGTTCTTAAGAAATTAAAAAATGGATACATGATGATTAGACTTGCATCTTTCCTAGACGAGAAGACTAGCAATACGTAAGTTGTATGCTTACATGACACTATACAGAGAATTATGTTAACCAGGAACTCTACCAATTAAGTAACATAATAAGTTTAATACTTTGTCTCTGCCTAAATATAAATACTATTGATAATATAGAATGTGGGTATGTAAAAACATATACCTCACTACCTCTTTTTGAAGATTATTTTAAGGTTCTCAAAACTACAATACGTAATCACTTAAATGCCACAAATACATGCCCAGCCATGTATCATCTTGGTTGCTTAGAAACCATGAGGTGTGACCTGAATAAGCAAAGTAAGAGCAGCAGAAGGAAGAAATCCTTTGTTAAAAAGAGGTTCAGAGAAACAAAGTCAACGAACACAATGGGAGGTTTAGCATGTCATACATAAAGATGTCTTTCAAGCCAAAACATTTTAATTTTTACTAACCTTGAGTAACTCATGGTTCACCAAAGAAAATGAACTTGCACTGACAAAATTTCCATAATCTCATGCATCAAATTATCAAAAAAGCCCACTAACAAAGAAAAGCTGACTTATATTTATGAAGCTCCAAGGGTGAGTGTGAAATCACCTTTCCCTGAGCTCAAGATATGTAAAAACTTAATTTTCACCCCATCCTGACAATTTAATAACATTAACCAGATATAAGGCAACTGCTATGGTTTAAATCTAAAATATCTCCCAAAAGTCTCAGGTGTTTGGAAGATAACTGTGCCATTGCATGCTACATTCAGCAGAGATTATCCACTGACGATTACTCATGCTTTTAGAGTGTGGGACCTAGATGGTAGAATATATCACATGGGGCACATTCAGGAAGGGCATAATTCCCTCCACAGGTCTTTTCTTCTCTTTCTGCCTCTTGTTGCCACGCAGTCAACAAGTAAACAGTTAGTTGCTGTGTTTTTCTGTCGCTGCTGGCCAGCCATGCATGGAATAAGATTAAACTGAACTAAAATAAATCTTTCCTCCTCTAAGTTGTAGCTGTTGGGTACAGTTTTCAGTGATAAGAAAGAAAGCATCTGCAACAGCAACCATTGACCACCTTGTACATTTAACAGTGGATTTTAAACTTTATAGATATATAATTAGAAAGGAAGATTCACAGAGGTGCAGTGCTTGCTAACCCAATGGAAACCATTTACTTAGATTGCTTCTAGTTTATATTACCATGAAACATTTATCATGATTGTCTTACTTTTTCGTTGCTGTGACTCAATACCCGACACCCACAAACTCAGGAAAGGAAAGGTTTATCTTAGCTCACAGTCTCAAAGGTTACAGTCCATCAGGGGTGGCCAGCAACAATCGAAGTACACGGCACTGAGAGAGGTGGAGGCAGCTTCCCCAGACAAACAGGAAGACAAGCTGAGGCTAGTTGAGACTAGTCCCAGTCCTCCAGGAAGGCAGGTGCAGCTTATGTAAACTTTCAGGTCTCCGCCCAGTAACCAGGGCCTCCTGCATCCAGGTGTGGCCACTACACACCATTAATCCTAACTTAACTGTAATCCACCCCTCCAGACCAGACCCCAATCCACCAACATCACAAGATTCCATTAAAATACATGAGACTTTTGGAGGACACTCCAGATCCTAAACACAACAATGATTTATTAACAGATGTAAGCAAAAACTAGTCTTTGACAATTAAGCAAATTCAAATTGGGATTGTTGGTTGTCACTCCCAATGACTATGCTCTCAGAAGATACACATATAGCAGAGTTGAAGCTTACTTTAAAATTAAAACAAAACAAAAAAACTTCCAAGAGCAAATAGCTAAAGCAAGGATTTCCCATGATTTTCTGTTCTGCTCCTTCCTAAAAGGAGACGAGTAAAATAATATTTAAGGTTGCCAATGACTCTAGTGCCTACAGGGGATAGAAAACCTACTTTAAAACCACTAAGACACATTATATAACATTCAAAAAAGTCCTGAACACAGTTTCTCTTTGAAACTTTTACAATTCATTTGTTTGTGAGCTACAAATCTGGAGACACACAATTTGCAAATAGGGATAATTTTCTTGGCAAATAAAATAAGTAATCAAATAAAAGAAATAAAAGAAAAGTAAACAACACAAAAAAGAGTAATACCTCCTGTACCTGTACAGGCTAAAGGTCAACAGAAGGACCTGAATGCTTTTTTTTTTACTGATAATTGTGCTGTCTTCTCCACACTACTCAAACTTCCAATTAATATTTGATTATCTCCTTAAATATGGAATGACCAGTGAGAGGTTTCTGAGAAAACAAACTACTTCCTTGAAAACATTCTCCTCTATTCAACATAATCCTAAAGCTTAAGAGGTTTTACCTATGGTGTAAGCTGACTTTCTGTAAATAGACACAGCACACCCAACAGACAGAGCCCACAGTAAACCCAATAAACAGGAGCTGCTATCCTTGTCTTTACCCTGCATATAACCACTTTACACCAGGTCAGAGGCCTTCACCTCATTTCTAACGACATCTGTCTTCCATTCCACTTCAGATAACAACTCCCAGGGTAATGACATGGCCCTCGGGACCTGAAGCAGTCCACTTCAGAAATCTTCAACTAACTGTTCTCGCCAATCTCCTTCTCTTTCACAGTCTGTATTTCTTTGCTTTTTCCCCAAGTATTTTAGTGTTTCTTCCCCAGCCTCCCTCGAGTAATTAGCATCTTTCTGGTCTTACTTTATTATTCTTCACCTAACCCAAATTTCTGAAGTTCACTGTTTCAATTACTGCCACGAATCCTCAAGTCCCATGTAACTCTGTCTTACGTTCCACAGGTTCTACAAACAACCCTTCAAATCTGGACCAAATGCACACTGTGTTCTAAATCTAGACTGCCAAAATATGCTGAAAAGGATAACACAGCCGTGCAGACTAGAGCTAGTTCAAGTTAACTATCCCCTCCTTCACTCTTCCCAGATGTTGGTTCCTACCCTCAACACTGAACCACATTAAAATCTATTCCAGTACGACATGATAAAAAAAAATCAAACATTCTCTTTGACCCCTGGACTCATAGCTATTATTCTCTTTCCCTTTTCAAATAAATTATGACATATATTGTTGCTTGATTTATGCTAAGAGTACACATTAAAAACTCAGAGGAAGTCTAAAGACAAAAATTAACACAAAATAACTACTACTGCTTGTTCAATAATTGATTACTGAGCATTATTGGCATTTTCCCCCCATTTGACAAAGAGGAGGCTCAGAGAGGCTAAGTCACTTTTCTTTAATAATAGAGCTAGTAAGTGGTAGAAGGAAATAGGACATTATCTCTGGAAAACAAATAAAGATTGAGATAAAGAGTAAAACTGGAAAGTGATTTCTTTAAAGCATTTATAAACTCCACAAGAGTGGAAACTTCTCAATGTAAGATTGGTAACAATGATGAAGGCAGTGTCATCAGTCAAGCCAGTGCCTGGTGTGATTTATAAGATTTGGCTTTAAGTCTCTTAACAATAAACATGAAGTTCTGCTACTATGGTTATTTTTCTTTAAAAATTCAAGATTCTAACCCATAATGTGTCTTACTAACTTGGTTTTTCTTTACACTATGATATATATTTTGCACATTAAATCCACAACTTAAACATAGTTCAATACAACATTTATAAAAATTATGTAAAGGTCTTTATACTTTTATAAAACCAAATTAACTTGAGAAATACAGCAACAATACAAAACTTCACAGGCCACTTTTCACAATAAAATAGGCAATAAAAATATATTTTATCAGCCTAAACACTCAATATCCCACTGACATTTACATAGGTATGGTGGTTTTAAGTAGATGAACTGTATTCATAGAAAGTGAAATTTATACAATACTTTTTTAAAGAACTCCTTTTTAAGAATGGTAAAAAAATACCAAATTAAATATTATCAGAGTAAAATATACACCATCTGACAAATAAGCTCAAATTCTTGTTGGGTGCTCAACCCAATTTCTCCTTTATGAAAGTTTTTTAAATGCCTAGTAGAGTCATTCTACTTTAAGAACCATTGTCTGAAAGTCATCCTCATCTCCTGCTTCTCCCCCCCCAACCCCCCATGTGTGTTTGTCTGTCTCATGCAAAAAGTTCCTATGTGGAAGAAGACTGACTATTAACACCTGACGATGTTTTTTTTCTCTCCTTGATTTTATTTTACGTCAACTTTTAAACCACACTAGAAAAATTATCTTATTTATCTGTAGTTACTCAGGTCACAAACCTTTAAAAATACTGCATATTTTTCAATACAACACAAAAAACCCATTGATAGGCTCTCTGCTGGTTCTGCAGTTCTTTCTTAGACGTTCCTTGTATCCTGAAGTAGAAATGCAAAATACATATTTTCTAATAAAGTAACTGTAGAGGGTAGCATATCCCATTTAACATATTGGGCAAAGTTGAGCTACAGTAAAAGGCAAACATTTATTGCCAGAGTCCCCAATCCCCAGACCTCGGAAGGACCTGGGACAGACCAGAGAGTGAAAGAGCAAGAAGAGAGCTCGGTTCCCCATACCCCCTCCTGCTGTTGATCACCATTTCTTTTTCTTTTCCCCACTTTATTTAATTTACATTATTTTTCTCTTTTGGATAATGAGGTCCATGTCTTCCTATATCTTGCTCTGTCACATAAGCCCTTCCCATGATACTTTCACAACAATTGAGTACAGCCCAAATAACTGTCCTGACACCATTTAGTTATCCCACAAATTTCCTGACAAAGATGCCCTCCGCAGAATTACTTCTATTGGTGAATTTTCAAACAGCTGATATTGTCAAATAAAAAATTTTCAAAGATCACTATCTTGCCTATAAAATGTAACCATAACCATTATATTGCTTACATTACAACATAATCTGTTAGGAAATGTTCATGATACATCAAAAAGTCACAGGATACAACACTAAGGAGGATTCCAATGACATAAAAGGAATATACATAACAAAGGAGATAGATTAAATGGTCTTAAAAACACTAAAGCGGAACTCTACTGAACAATTAAAGCATCATCCCAATCAACCAAAAGACGTTTGAGGTAATATAATTATCTTCCTTTACAGCTGCAGAAATTACGGGACAAGTTTGCAAGCGGGATTATAGGAATGTGCCATCATGCTTAGCTGGATAGGACTGAATGTGCTAAAATTCTTTATTGTTTCTAAAGGGCACAATAAAAGGTAGGGGTGAGCATAATGGAGTCACTAACTAGATCAAAGCTGAAGTTTAAGGCATGAAACGGTTGTGTTAGTTACCTTCTTGTAGCTGTGACAGAATATCCTGCATACACAAATCAGGGAAGGGTCTGGAGGAATGGCATGGTGGTTAAAGCACTTGCTTTGCAAGCTCAAGGCCCTGAGATTTATTCCCCAGCACTACATGAAGCTGGGCGTGGTGATGCATGCCTGTGATCCCAACACTTGGTAGGCTGAGGCAGCAGGATTACCTTGAGCCCAAGGCCAGCCTGGACTACAGAAAGATCTCATCTCAAAAAAAGGGGGTGGGGTGGATAGGAGGAGTCTATTTTAGCTCATAGTTTCAGAAGGTCACAATCCGTTCATGGGTGACCGGCAACAGTGGAAGCAAATAGCCGATGTGAAAACAGCACTTCACGGCATTGCAAACAAGAAACTACGTCACAGAGGAAGGGAGGAAGCAGCACATACCCTTCCAGGTCCTGTCTCAGGGATCTGCCACTTACTGGTCCAGCCTCAGAACTTCACCCTTTTCAGGTTTTAGCCCCTAACCCACCACATGCCTATCATCTATAAACTACCGCATGACTAATGTACTCCTAAGACTAGGCCCTCATCTCCTTGGTTTCACAAATATTCCATAACATCCAATAGGTGAGACTTCTGGTTGACATGCCAGATCTGAACCACTAAAGAGCAGAAGAGCTTGGTGAGAATGGCTGCTACGGAAGGTGAAGATCAACCTCTATCATAAAGTACTGGATTAGCACTGGAGCTGAGGTGAGCAGGACAAAAGCTGCTGTAAAATCCAGGTACGTGAGTACAGAGTAACCAAGTATTATTTGTGCAAAAATAAACAAGAAAGCAAAAATGGGCCACGGGAACATCAAGAACTTGAAGAACACACCAAATACTATGTAGCAAAGAGGGCAGCAACTCGGATATGGAAAGACCCAGGTTTGTCCTGGCTACATAACTTTAAGGATGACAGCTTTCCACTGTCTATATTGTTATTAACTGATATCCTAATTATTATTTTTTACTTTATCTCTGGTACTAAACAAGCTTTTGTTCCTTTTACTGCCCTCATTCCATCACTACTGCCATCCATTTTGATACAACACTGTCAAAATTCCTGAAGAAATTAAAATTGCTGGTTCTCAGTCAATATTGATTCTCATTAAATTTAATTCTGTCACATCCTCTCTATCAGCATTCCCTCCCTCACTCCTTCCACATAATTTCTGTTTTGTTTGGGGGATTTTGTTCTTGTTTCAGTATGTCTCCAACACAGCGTCAAGTTTTCCACATTTATGTTTGCATGACAGTGTTTCTTTTGCATTTATGAAGGATATTTCCCTCTGTTTGCATTATAATTTTATAATTATTTTATTTCTCTCCTCTTAAAGGTCACCTCCTGCCTTCTGGAGACTGCTTATGATGAATAAGCAGGTGTTAGTCTTATTGTCACCTTTCTGAATAAAATGTATCCTTTCCTCTAGATACTTTAGTTTTCTTGAGCTTCATTATGACTTTTACTTAGGTCCACAGTTTTACAATAAGCACCAACATGAATTTCTCTGTGTGTCCTTTTGTTGTCATTTTGGTTTGTTTTTAAATAAACAACACTATTTTCTCACAGTTCTTGTGAATGGGAGTCTGAGGTCAGAGTGCCAGCACAGAGGTACTTCTCTGTGTTTCTTATGTTTGGTAACTACATGTAAAAATTGTACAAGTTGGATTACAATGAAAGAAAAAAACATAGAAAATAAAGTATTCAAGCACAATAAGACAACAGTCTGATTATATCAATATAACTTTTGTACCAGAAGGGTAAAAAATGGAACATAAATTATATATAAAGAAATAATGGCTGAAATTTTTCCAAAAGTACTTACATATGTTAAATCCCAGTCTAATAAATCTCAGAGGACACAAAACAAGACAAATACTGACATGCAGACACATGGACATATGTGTACAAGCATACATACTCATACACATACACATCTTAACCATACTGTGTCTTACAGATTAAAGACCTAGGAAAAAGCCGAAGTCTTGAAGATGATGGTCAGAAGAAACGAGAAGCCAAAGAAAAAGCTAACAACTCAAGACACTTCTTACCAGAAACTATGAAAGCCAGAAGGAAGTGGAATTGTAAGCTTAAAGTGTTAAAATGTAATCTTCGTGTTTTATCTGTATCTTATCTAACAGACTGGGAAGCATTTCAAACTAAAATGCTAGCAATGATTTTTGTGTTTACAGTATACCTAAGAATAAAGTATAAGGCAATAATTTACCACTAAAAATATGAGAACTTCTATTACTTTGTAGCCTCATTAACATTTTATTTCTTTGCAACATGCTGATGACTACAAATTTTAAGTACTGTGTATGCTTATTTACCAGTTGAGTATTTCTTTTTATAAGAGCCTCAATTTTGCCTATTTACCTATAGGGAGATTTATTGGGGATAAATCTATCACCTTTTAAAAATGTTTTAGAATACTAAAATCAGAACTGCTGTATCTCCTGAGATCATGTGGTTGAAAATTCATAAAATCAATTTACAAGGTGACTGTCACGCTAGGCACCTTGAGATCAACAATCAGAAAGAGGGCCACCCAACCTGTGACAGTCTCTCAATACACCTCGACGATGGTATTGCAAAAATAGCTTTAAGAACTGTACTGTTTAAAGAAGACCAGTAAAGAACCCCGAATGAATTTTAACATCTTTTCTATAAACTCTAATTTTTTAAGATTAGGAGTTCACATAAGACAGAAATGGCTATGCATATCCAACTTTCCTATTGCCTCGACCAGGTATTAAGTACAGTTCAATCAAGAGAAACATGTTTTGATGATTGACGTTAGGGTCAATCTTACTGAAAAGCATGAAATCAAAGGTTAGGAAAACAAGTCCTTACTAGCAAAAGACAAGACAAAACAAACAAAAAAACCCAACTTGATTTGGTATGGGCTCCATTCTACACCATGCTTTCTTCATAGAAAAGGGGGGGGGGGATTTACCCAGTTATACTGTACAATGGGATTCTATATAAGATACAAAATCTATCTGTGATAAACTACCAGCCAGACTGAGATTAAATAGCCTACTCTTCAAGCTACAGTGAAAAGATGCAAGTTGAAGCCAATATACTGGCACATTAACTTTGGCCTTACTTTGTTGCTACACTCAAAGCATAAGTCAGGTGAGAAAGAGGGCCAGGTTGGGAGAAGTCAGATTCTTTCCTACAGTGGTCCATTAGTCCCTTAGATCACAAAGGCTTTATCTGCAGTGAACTATTACCTTTTAAACCTAATAAAGCAGATCTGCAGTTGCCTGAGGAAATTAATTTGGAACAAGGACATCTGGATTAGACAATAAATATAAGCATGGAATACAGAACAATGTATAATCAAATTTACAGTTTAAGGCTATGATGAAACTTTTAAAAATGTGTAGTACTTTTATTGTAATACAATACAGAAAAAAATTTAGTGTAATGTTTACCTAAAGCTCTCTTAAATACATGTATCACACAAAGCATTTAGGTACCAAAACTATGCTCATACTTTACCACAAAAGGTAGAAAACTGTATTTTCTGATTCAAGAAATGTCTTTCTGCAAAAAAGTCTGTGTATTCCTGAAATTTAATTTCAGTTAGAAGACAAACTACAGAAAAAAGAAAAAGAGCAGCCTCAGCCTATTCCTGGAACTGACTGCAGGTCTTTTTGGGACACTGGCTACCCAGAGACTTACACACCTCCATAAAGTAAGAAACCAGAGACAAAGTCTAAGCATTCTGGCAGTAAATGTGCTCTCCTAAATGGTGGCTCAGCTTGGGAAGAACACACAAGCACCTGGTGAATAATGGCTCAGTTACCTCTAAAGTAGACCTTAATACAGCAAGAAGAGGCTCCCATGAGTTAGAAAAAACAAAAGCAAGGGTGAGGAGTGAAAGCACTTGGAGACTAGTCCATTCCAGCTGTGGCCTATCGTGGAGATTCCCTGGAAAAATCTTCTCAGTCAGTCTCCCACTCACCCCACCAGCCTATCTTCCTCAGATATCCAGATGGATTTCAAAGCCTCTGCTGAGAGCAAGTGCCTTCTGTACAAATATTAATATTTCATACCTACCAAAGCAGCTGGCTATGAAGAACAGTTTTGCTTCAATAGTTTGCTTTGATTTCTTGCTACTCTCCTAAAGTTACCAAAAGCTAGATAAGTTATATATACACACTGCTGGATTTTTCAAGGCTCAGTGCATTCATTAATAATTTACAGACTTAATTCCAAGGCAGCTAAACAATATATTCTATTAAAAATGACTATTAAAAAAGAGGTGCTTTTAGAAGAGCAAACTGCATTCTAAAACATACTCTCAAAAGGAAAAGTTAACCTTGAAAAGAGGGTAATAATACCATGCTATTCAAAACCCCTGTTCTTTTGAGAAGGACCTTAAGGGTTACATCAAATCAGCAAAGGACTTAATGAGAAAAGACTACTTGTTAATAACGACTTGCTGAATTTATACTTGGACAACGTATTTTGAAAAGCAGGAGGCAGAATAAAAAAGATGAAAATCACTATAATTCTATGCTCTATCCCCTTTTGTGAAGGACAGGAAAGGACAGCAGCTGTTTGTATGCACATGGCACTATTACCTGACTGGAGCTAACTGTTCACTATCCATTACTAAAGCCCATATGCTCAGAGCCTTGTAGGCCTCTGAACCAGGAAAACATGACAGAGAATAGGAATTTACCTACTTCTAACAGAAAAAGTAAAAATCAATCAATCCCCTTAGTTAGGAATCGTGAGGCAATACAAAAACCTGGACTTAGAAGAATTTCATCCAGGGCAAACTAGCTAATGTGCAGGCAGAAACTAGACCTGTATTTGCTTCCAGAGTGTCCATATCCTGACAAACAATCTAGATTCAACTATATTTGCACAGACATACACTATTTTATTATAACGCAAAGGGGTGTTAACACCTACTTTATGACAGGTGTCTGTCAGATTTAGAAAATACTCTAAGCTCACCTGAACAGAAACTCTAAAATTACACAAATGATAAATGTTAACAAAATTCATAGCATGATGTAGAACTTCAAGGCTAAGTAAATATTCTTTGAGTCCTTATTTATAGTTACCAACCATTTCCTGGTATCTTCAACATGTAAGAAAAGCCTCTCCTCACAAAGTTAAAAGAGGTACTAAATGAAAGAGAAATCCACAGAACTTGAAACTCAAAAAAGAGAATTCATAAATAAAAATTGTAAAAATAAAAGTATTAGCATACTAAATGGTCCAGTATAAACTGAATGAATGGATGCTTACAGAGTACAGATATTAAGATGTTTCTGTAAAGAACTGAGTTTTGAGATGGGTCCGGGAAAGGATCAGTTAATAATTAATAATTTATGTAATTGATTTTGTAATAGCTTTACTGAGATACAATTCACATATTATAAATTCACTCATGCAAAGTATTCAAATTCAATGGTCATTGTTGCTGAGCAGACTTTTAAGTATATTCTCAGAGCTGTTCAACAGCCTCAAGAACCAATCCTAAAGCACACTCACCACCCACCAAAGAACTGTCGACATGCTTTGGCAGTGAGCCCTCATTTTCTCCATCAATCCCACCCCTAGCCTCTGGCAAACACCAATCTATTTTATTTCACCTACTCTGGAAATGTCGTATTTTTGTCATGAAATATTTGGTCTTTGGATCCTACTACTTTCGTGGAGCTTGTTTTCAACATTCATCTTTGTTAAAGCACGAATCAGTGATTCATTCTTTTATGGCCGAATAAAATCCATTATACAGACACTACTACCATTTGTTTAACTTTTCATCCAATGAGGGACACAGGATGCTATCTTTTCATTACTCTGAACAGCACTACTCAAAATGTACTTACTAACATGCCTCTTGTTAGTTCTTCTGGGTGCCTACATCTAGCTGTGGACAGTACATAAGTCATGTGTTTTTTAAGAAATACCAAACATGGTTTTTATGATTAGTCAGTATCATTAATCTACTTTTAAGGTTGGCTTTTTCCCTAATAATGTAGTAGCTTAAAGAGTAATACAAAGCAACAGAGACCAAACTGAGTAAGCAAGTGTAAGTACTATTAAAACTACCTGAAATCTTTATTCTTTTTCTTGAATAACTTCTATTCTTCCAGACAAGTAATGACATTTCTCTAACGGATGTGTGAAACTGTTCTTGCATTTAGATATTTTCTTCTTGCCAAGATATTCCCTCCTTGAATCCAGAAGCTGAATTTATAGGTGGCATGTTCTATAAGTAGTACTTTATCATTTTACAATGTGTTGTTCTGAAATACATATTGTACAATTAATATATGCATTACTTCATGTGCCTTTTTGCTCTCAGACTTTTTAAAATATAAAAACTTTCATACCGTTACTAAAATGTCTTAACTATTAGCAGTAATAACTCAATCTAATCAATTATGCTCAACAGAAAGACTACTGGACCTTAAAGTACACATCACACACATAGGCAACAGGCCCTTCTCTAGAGAGGTTATCTAAATAAAAACTTTTCAGACAGACTAACCCTTCCCTTGATTCAATGTCCAGCTCCCTTCACTCTCAAAGCCCTCCTTTCAGCCTTATAGATTCATGGTCAGTGTCTGCTTACAGGCTGGCCTTGGACTCAAGACAATCCACCTGTCTCAGCCTGAGTGCTGGGATTACAGGCGTCCACCACCACGCCCAGCTTATGTGGTACTGGGGAATCAAACTTGGGTACTAACTTAGCTGTTAGCACTTGACACAGTGCTTGCTTGCTAGGTAAGTGCTTTAACTGCTGTACCATTCCTCCAGCCCCTCCTCATGTTATTTACAAGTTGAAGAACAAAGGACAATACATTCTAGCAGAAAATATTTTCCTTATTTGCAAAGAATATGCAGACTACATGTCCTTAAATATAACGCTTTCCAAATACATATGTCTGTTTCCCAAATTCAAACTATTCTAAAAGAATACTGACTCATATGTGTGTGAAACATATTAAGGCAGACATTTTTCTTTTCACTGAATAGTTGATTTGATTGAAGTATTATTACTAATAGTTAACTAGGACATTCTATTAAAAAATAAATTTTGTGTTTTAAAAAGAACTGAGATACCAAAAATTGGCAAAGTGATGCATATGTTAGTTCTCAACAAGAAGGTCAACAAAAGTAGACATAGTAAGACAATTAGTGGCAGAATTATACTAAAATTCTCTTGAATTTCAATGAGTCTTCCAAATAAGTTATATTGTGTCTTATAAGATCACAATAACGGTAACAGTGATAGTGAAGTAATACATACCAAGTAGCAAGAATGACACATGTCATCTACTTGCTTTTAGATAAATCCTGCCCAAATAACAGAAGCACAGAAAAGCACACTAATTAAAGGCTTTCCCTCAAACAAATCAAGTCTGTAACCCACCAATCCTGGGGTTACAAGACCTGAGCAAGACCCCTTAAAATTCCCTGGGTCTATTTCAAGGTAGGGTAGGATGGTGGGTGGTGCTGTAGTAAGGATTAAACAGAGAACTTTTAAATTTAGTGAAGTGCCTGAAACACTGTAAGCTCACAACAAATGGTAGCTCTTACTATTAAAAGACCTGCAAAGTAAAGAGCTGCTTACCAAGTCATGAAATCTAAGATGATAACAACATCCTCGCTAACTCCGCCTTCAATGATGCATACAATGGGCAAAGAAGAGTTTGGCATTGCTAAATTTTCTACCATGTTTCCTCAGACATCTGTCCCCATTGGAGATATTCTAGTTTGTATTACAGTCAATTGTCATTGTTGAAACAAAATACCCAGATACCCACAACTTAAACAGGAAGAAGTATATTTTCTCTCAGTTCTAGGGGGGCTAGATCATGGCCAGATGCTCCAAGACAGAAACAGCATGGTTGAGCCAAGCAGCTCAACTCATGATTGTCAGGAAACAGAGAAGGGAAGACCCTCGAACAAGAATATACCCTTCTTAGTCACAGTGACAGTGACTCCCCTCCTCCAACCAGGCCCAATCTCCTAACAGCACATTCAGCTAGGAACTTGGCAATGGAGTCAATCTATTGATGAATACAGTGGCTCTATGCACCAATCATTCACTTTTTGAAAGGCCTCAGGGGCTGGAGGAATGACACAGTGGTTAAAGTGTTTGCCTAGCAAGCGCACAGCTCTCAGTTCAATTCCCCAGCAACACATAAAGCTGCTCAAGTTGGCATGTGTCTGTAATCCCAGAATTTGGGAGTGGGAGGCTGAGGCAGGAGAATTGCCATGAGTTCAAGTCCAGTCTGAACTACACAGTGAGTTCAGGACCAGCCTGAGCTACAGAGCAAGAACTTGTCTCAAAAAAAAAAAAAAAAAAAATCAAAAGGCCCCCTTCTAAACATGTGAAGTCTCTATAGTACATTTTAAGTATAAATTATTAACAGTCCACAACTTACATAGGAAGAAAGGCAAAAAACTCTATGGTAGACAGGAACACAGCAGTGAGAATGTTTAATGTTATATAAGGAGGTGAGGGGTTCCCCCCGCCCCAAGCCCTCCTCCATTTGGGGTCTACCTTACTTTCTCTACTCTATAAAAAATTCTGGTCCTCGGAGTGTAACTGAGGCTTCGAGTTTCCTTGGTTATATCAAGGGAAACAAACTAGGGAATCACCAACTTCTATAAGGATTGTAAAGATATAGCTATGAAAGCATAATCCTTCTTTCTCCCTTGCCATGTCCCTCACCACAACCCTTTAAATAGGGCACAGTAGCAGACTTAATGCTCAGTGGATTTCACAGAAAAAATCATTAATCTTTCCCACATTACTAATCACCACAGCTAGGATAATGTTTGCTCTAATCTAACAAATTTTCATTTAAAAACCAATTGTAAAGCTCAGCAGGGTGCTATATACAACTTTAATGAGAGCTTCTTACCCAAGACTACTTTAATATGTGCTTGTTCAGAACTGTTGAATTTTATTAGTCAGAGATTGTCAAAAGACGCGAGAAAGGTTAGCCAAGAAAGAGATTTTTAAAAGTTCAATTCCTTTTGTATCTTTTCTATATATTTAAGTATAAAACACTAATAATACATTTGATGCGATATATGACAGTATTTATGTCTAACCTCCTGTGCTACCTAAGCCAGCTCTATATAACTCCTTTTTAGACTATTTTTCCATTGCATTCTGTGGCTCCCTGCAATTAATGCCAAGCAGGGGAGTAGCTTTGTAAGCTTGCTGACAGCTGTTTAATGGGGGAGGTAGAAAATAGTGGACGTATCCTGGCAGTATGCTTAATGGCTGCACAAACACCACAGTCATCAGCCTGAAGTGATTCTGGCAGAAAATTAACTCAGAGATACAAAACTCATTTCGTGAGAGGATCCACAGCAATCTGGACAATATCAGACTGTGTAATAGGGAAAGGGGCAAAATAAGAAGTATTTTTCTAAATGTCCCTTTAAGAAAGAAACATTTAAAAAAAAACCTGTCTTCACAGGGCACCGCATAGCTTCCTTGCTTTAATATAAAGGCCAAAAGTTCCCTCCCTTATAAAAGCAAGTATTACTACCTAGTCATAAATGATTCAGCAAACAAAATCACAGTGATATTTTTATTAATACCGAAGTGTCACTCACTTAAGCACTACTTTGTGATAATTTGGGACATGTTTTTATTGTCAACAGCGTTTATTTTACAAAGTGAATTCCCCAGATCACCTCTATGACACTGAGGTCAGTGGAAGGAAGAGAACTTGAAGGAATTGTGGGAAAAGAAATGTCAAGTTGTGTGTGTGTGTGTGCGTGCGTGCGTGTGCGAGTATGCACAAAATTTTCAAGCTTAATGTAACCACTGTGTATTGCATAAATTGTGGAACTCTGCTTTAAGAATACAATTAAAATATACATACAAACACAATCTTCTAATTTTCCTGACTACCCTAGAGGTAGTCATCATTACCCTCATTTACATACAAGAAAGCAAGGGGCTTAGATATTTTCATCTATCTCACAGAACTGTTAGGTAGCAAAGCTACAGTTTATTATTCTAACTGGATGTTCATACACTCTATGTAATACAGGCCACTCTACAATTTAGCAGCAAAGGTATTATGAGAAAAACCAAAAGGAGTACATGAGCTATGTCTATTTAAATATAAAAAGCAAAACAAAAATATTAAGAGAATTTTTTAATATCTGAATATAGTCTTTCAATCTGACACAAAATCCAGAAATCTCACAACAAAAGATTGACACTGACTACACAGAAACAAAAAATTTTCTATTTAGAAACAGCGGCATATGCTTGTACTTGTACTCCCCGTACTTGGAAGGCTGAGGCAGGAGGATCTCAAGTTCAAAGCTGGGTGGGCTGCATAGTGAGGAAGGCTGATGTGAACTACATAGAGGGACCCTATCAGGAAAGACAGGTGGTGAGTGGACTGAGGCAGGACAGAAGGAAGAAAAGAGGGATGAAAGAAAACTTTCTGTATTTCAACACATGCCATAAATGAACCAATGACAAATAACTTGGAGAATTTAATTGCAACATACAGTATAAAAAAGGAACTCAATTCCTTAATATGAAAAGGTTTCCTAAGTAAATAAAAAGACATAAATCCCACCAGAAAAACAACACAAATGAACACAATACACAGAAACCTAAATCACTTCAAGTGTACATACAACTGCTCAACTTCAGGATATACAAACTAAAGAAAAACGAAGTGTCATTTTCAAAAGTTTATGCATACAGAGATGCCAATCCCAGGCTGTGGACTGGTACCAGTCCATGGCTTTGGAAGGACAGGGCCAGAGCAACAGACAAGTAGTGAGCAGGAGGTGAGCAGAGGCAGAACTCCGCCTCCTGTCAGATTCTAATGCCACTGCTGATGCGAAAGGAGGCCAATGGTCAATTAAAGTCATCTGTTGTGCCAAAAAGGTTGAGGATCCGTGGTTTATCACACTGGCATATCACAACTATATGAATCAAAGAAATTCAAACACTGAACATTCAAAGGGAAAAAATTACAAGGTTGACATAAATACTGTCATATATCTAATCAAATGTATTATTAGTGTTTTATACCTAAAATGCAAATTTAACCAAAGTGCTTTTTACATTCATTAATATTAAAGATAGCTGGGCTGGTAGCACAGCCCTATAATCTCAGTATTTGGGAGGCTGAGACAGGAGGATCATAAGTTCAAGTTCAATCTGTGCAACTTAGCAAAAAATCTTGTTAAAATAAAAAGTAAGAAAGGGAGGGGTGGCTGGGATAAAATTCTGTGTGAAGGCCTTGGGATTGAGCCTCTGGCGGGCGAGAGGGAATATATATTATCAGTGGACCTCTTTTACAACAAGATGGTTAGCTGACCTTCTTATAGACTGTTACTATATATTATTTATTTAGGAGTCAAGTAATAGGATCAGGCTGTATCTGATATACCTTATTTTGAAATATTATTAAGATAACTGGATAGTCAGCTGTGGCAGTGTATCTCAGTCCTCCAACAACGGCAAAAGGGAGCAGACACTCAAAGTCTGCCAAAGACAGAGGCTTGTAAATCATCTTCTAGGAAAAATACTTTTAAGAATAAAAGGATGGTACTTAGGGTAGGAAATAAAACTCAAAACTAGAGATCTCAGACTATGGACATGAATATTACTTTCTTTGGTTTAAGAAAATGTAATTAACATCCATATTCATCACAGAAACAGGATTATATCTTTGGCTGGAAGGAAAATGTAAATGGACTTTACCTGAAAGACAGGTACATGTCTCAAAAACTAGTCCTTTTTATGGGAGGAGCTCCATCTTAAGTGAGACACAAACACAGGTCTCTGCCCTCACCCTAACTTTTCAAGTACCTAGTACAAAGAAATTCTGAAAATGTTTATTTTGAGACTATCATTTACTATTCAGTTTAGTACTTAAAAAATGAAGACAACCTCATCTGTCATCCCACTGATCATCAGGGTTGATTCATTTGGCTGATCTGGCTGGCTAGGCAGCTGTCCCCTTCCTCCCTCCCCACTCCCTGTGCATCCCTCTGGAAGCTGGACGCTCCACTGAAGAAGATGACCTCAGAAGAAGGGGGTTCTGGGTCGAGGGTATAGGAGTAGCTACACTCCCTTGCTAGAACCTCCAAAGAAGCTCTCAAAATGAAGACAGCCTCTGCTAAAGTGCCTCCAGAAAAAAATACAAACAGTAGTTTAGTGGAACTAAGGCAGATCAAGTTTTCAGACTTTATTTTTAAAACACTAAGCTACCTAAGGAATGCATGGCTCACTGGGCACACTAATAACTAGCTTCAAAGTTGAAGTCACTGTGGAATGGAAAGGTGGTGTGCCTAACTGAATGCCAAACAGTTAGGTCTCCTTACAGTGGTCGGACATTCTACACTTTTTTCCAAAGCTTCCTGCCCTTACAAACTGTGTCTTAACCTTTTGAACTGGTGTTTGGATCAACCCATTGGGAGAAACTGGATGAGAAGACTGCTCCATTTCCACCCTATATTAGTTTGGGTTCTCACAAAAGGCAGAATTTAAAGAAATTATAACAAAACAGATCTATTTGGAAAGCTTACAATCTGAGGACAGAGATAGTCCAAGATGGCAGCTAGCATGTGCGAGAGATGGAAGGTCCAATGGCTGCTCTGCTGCAAAGTAGAACACTTATCCCAGACTGCAGGACAGCCGGTGACGAGTCTGCTGTGATCTCAGTTGTTCTAAGAACAACAGCGAAGACCAGAGACTCTAGATCAAGAACTGGCAGACAGGCACAAGTCAGACCGGAGTCAATCTGTGATGAAGATCTGCAGTGTGCAGCAAGATGGCATCCATAGACAATTGTGAAGGTGAGAGCTTTCCCAGAGGAAGAAGATGTAACAATCTTCCTTCTTCCTTCCTTTGATACAGTTGGAGTTCCAGTTGGCCCTCCCACATCTGGGTGGGTGCTCTTCCCTCATCTGCTGGCCCACAGATCACTCACACTCCAATCCAAGCTGGTTCCCAATAGCCTAATCTAGGCATGGTTCTCAAACCCCAATCCAGGTGTGGTTCCTGATTGCCTCAAATTGACATATTCCAACAGTCACACAGCCTCTGGCTAGACTGAGAACAATATCCTCCTGTTCCTCTTTGGCTGTGGGAACCTGCCAAACATTCACAAGTCAAAATGCCTATAATCTTTTCATGAGGACCTAAAAAATTAAATCTCAGATATAAGTGTGTTCCCCCTCTCCCAAATACCAACTGCACAGATTTGAAGAAGGCAGCCATGCCAAGTAAGAAAAGGCAAACTGACGACAGGCCAAAACTAAAACAAACCTTATTCCTCTTCCTACATATAGTAAGGAAGAGCCCAATAGCTAGATACGAATATAAAGTTTTAAGGTATTCCTATAGGATAAGCCACACACACACCACCTATACACACTGACACACTGCAAACCATGGACTACCAAAAACACCTCCACAAAAATTTTTGTCTATCCAGGAAATATAATTTTATTTGCTATATCTACATCAACCTTTATTCATCCATACCTGTGCTTAGTCATAATTTTCACTGAACCAGTGTATTAGGCATCAAAAGTTTAGTTCCCAAAAAATTACATGTAACTAAGATCTTTCATAATTAAGTTTATGAAACTTAATTTCCATGAAGAATACAACTAATGTGTTCTCCAGAACTCTGAATGTATTCTGTATTTCAGATACAGATTTTAATTACTCTAGTCATACAGCAAACAAGCAATACGGTATGCATAGTAACACATTACCCCTAATCACAGTATGCTACTGAAGAACAGTTTTTCTTTAAAGTAACACTGCCTAATTTCAGGAATACCTGATATTTAGGCTTGCCTGAGCCAAACTGAGTGAAGATGAATTGTCTTAGGCTATATGTAAAATATATGACATAGTCAATGTATGAAAAACAATACTTCCTTTATGCTTTATATTTGCTATAGTGTCTTTTTTTTTTTAAGTGGGATAGGGGCTGGGCATCCAGCTCAGTGATCAGAGCCCCTGCCTAGAAAGTGTAGGGCCCTGGGTTCAATCCCCAGCATCAAAGAATAGCTGGGTGTAGTGGTAATTGCAGCACTTGGGAGGCTGAGGCAAGAGGATTGCTATGAGTTCTAGGCCAACCTGGGCTATAAGATGAGTTCAGGACTAGCCTGAAGAGTGAGACCCCGTCTCAAAAACAAACAAACAAACAAACAAACAAGAACAGTAAGAAGTGGCAAGTAACCTGCAGCCTGCAAGCCCCAGGCTGGACACACCTGAGTGGTTGGTTATGGGCCAAGTGAAGCTACCATATACAAAGTTCTTACCACCTGCGCCATGCTTTTTTTTTTTCAAATCTCAAAATTCACCTCTAAGAAGTTAGTTTGATTGCTACTGTATAGATGAGCATGCTAAAGTCCACTATCTAAAATATGTAGGTTAGGATTTAAATTCTGGCATACTTGACTCCAAAACCCAAGGTCTGAACCACTATTTCAAGACTCAGAGAGTTTCTTGTAAGAGATGGCCTGCTGTTCTACACTACTAAGCATGACTAAATTTGAGGCTCCTTATAAATATGCTACTCCGAATATATTTTGTTATACATTTTATAACTATACAGCAAGTTATAGAGAATAACACAACTTCATCTACTATTTAGGATGGTCCAACTTGTTTTCTACTTTAGAAGAGTTCATTGTAGGTCAAGCTTAAAACCTCACAGCCTCTCTCACAATTCAATGTTTTCCCCAGAAGTAATCACTTTCCTAAATTTGAGTCATCGCTTATATTCAATGAATGTTCTTACACTACTTACTAATAAGCATCGACAAACAGGAATCCACAAGTAGCATATTTTTGCATGTTTCCAAACTATATATTGGTATCATATAAAGGCGTCATTTAGAAACTTTTTAAACTAAGCTATGTTTTAGACAAGTAATTCCTGCTAATAGCAGCATGGCACTCAGTGTATGAACTAACAATCTATTTAACCGCTGCTAGCTAGGCAGGCTGTTCCTGATTTTTCTACTAATGCAAAACTGCTACCATGAATACCCTTGTATGTGTCTTCTTTGCAAAAGTATTTCCAGAGTACAAACTTAAAAGTGCTAGCCCAAACTGAAAATATTACCTTTCCAAATACTATCAAATTTTTCATAAAGGTGGTAATCAATTCATACTCCCGTCAAAAGTACAGCCCAAAGAGCCTCACTAACATCTGGTATTGTAAGACATTGTAATTTTTGCCAATATATGGTATGAAATTACCTTATTTTTGTTTTAATTTGTATTTCCCTGGTTAGTAATGAGATTGAGCACGTTTTCATAATTACTAGACACAATACTTGAGAAGAAACTACAATAGCACAGTTAACCAATTAAGCATCGGGCGCGCAGATGTAATTAAAAAACAGATGTAATACAAAAGTTTTCCCTAAAGGCAATTCAATGTTATACTTAGATAGTCAGCAAAACAGTAAAATGTATACTTCTCTGCTCGCAAACCTTAACTATGAGTCCAGAAAGTTTACATGTGCCAGTCTTGGTTTAGTCGATAAATATAATGATCTACGGTAATTTTCCAACTAAAAATATAATTTAAAGTACTCAGGCCTTTCTACGGAAAAAAACACATAACTTCCTGACAGAATATATGGAACAAAGACATCCATGAGAAGTAAATTCCTGTGTGCAGAGAACCTCAATAATTATTTTCTGATTTTTGTAAGAATCATACCTGCATCATCTTTCAGCACCTTACACTGTGTGAATGAAACAGAAAGAAAAGAAGAGGTGATGGGCACTTAACAAAATACCATCTTCACTCCACTCCAAACCAGGGATCCCAACAACCCCCAGGCCACTAACCACTACGGGCCACAGCCACACAAGGGCCAGGCTGCCGGGACAATTGAGTGTCAAGCAGAAGGAAGCTTTGCTCCCCATTCTCCTCCTGCGACTGCTCACCTCCAACGTGCTGCATGACAAGGACCTCACCCACGCTCCCCCAAGTCCCTATTTTCCCACCCCAGCCCTTGAGAGGAATGGTCAACTAAACCAGTACCTCATGGCAAGAAGACTGGGGACCTTCGCTCTAGCTATTAAATAAAAAATGCCTCCATCCTTTAGAAAATATTGCCCCAGGAGTAAAAGACTTTCCACCCCAGTGTTTTTTTCTAACTAAAAGCAAAAATATATTACCATTTAGAGGCTTGTCTGAGATTCTTCTCCCCTTTCCCCCACCCCCCCCCACCTCTGATCTTTGAAAACATTTCACAAACTTACTGAAAATTTGCAGGTACAGGCCAGGAAACCCCTACATTTTGCCCACTAACATGCTCAGTCTTTGCACCCCCAGAATTATTTTGGAGGAATCATTTGAGAATAAGTTGGACAGAGTGGTCGAACGAGTTTACACTTTGATCCGGCGACACCCCTCCTGGGAATATATCCAAAAGAGGCCAAAACAACATACAACAGAGATATATGTATACCCATGTTCACAGCAGCACAACTAACAATAGCTAGAATGTGGAAGTCACCAAAATACCCATTAACAGACCAGTGGCTACACAAACTGTGGTACTTATACAAAATGGAATACTATGCGTCTGTAAGGTCCAACAGCGTGGAGGTTTTCACAGGCAAACGGAAGAAACTTGAGAATATCATGCTTAGTGAAGTGAGTCAGAAGCAGAAGGTGAAACATCAAATGGTCTCTCTGATATGAGAGACCCAGACCACAACTATCTCATGGAACTTTACACGAAAGACAAAGCGAAAGAGGGGGAGGTGGGGTGTGTCTGAAGGGAGGGAAGGGGGGGACAAAAGGAGAGCGGGAAAGCCCTTATCACTTTGACAAGAAATGTATGTGCACAAAATGCTCAACTCCATTGTTAGCCGTAAATTCTGCACTTGTACATATCAATAAAATGGGGGAAAAAATAAAAAATAAAGTAAGTTGGACAAACACCTCCTTAAGTAGCAAATATCTAGATGTTAAGCCTGTTAGCTATAAATCTAAGCCAAGAAAACCAATGGCATCTGGCTTGAGAAAGACTGTTTTGTTTTGTTTTTTTCATAAAATGCCAAGTTTTAAGTGACACACATTTAACTTTATTGTATGTGTATTTTAAGTAAGGCAGTGGTTCATAAACTTCAGTTGTACATTTAAATCACATACGAATCTTAAAAAAATACTGATACCCCAATCCTATTGCAATTATTTTAATTAAATTGACAGTGGACATGATCTGAGGTGTGGGATTCTCAAAACTCTCTAATTCTAAAAGGCAAGCGTCTGGATGGCTTAGGCAGGAAGACCCCGCTCAAGTCCAACATGGCAAGACACTGTCTCAAAGGAAAAATTAAAAAGGGCTGGGACTACAGCTCAGTGAAGAGGTCTTGGGTTCAATTCCCAGTACCATGGGGGAAAAAAATACATATGGCAAAGTTCTGAAGCCAGTGTTTTAGGACCTAACTACCCATGTATCATTTGAAATATGGTTTCAGGAAGAGGTTTTATAGCTCAAAACAGGTGATTAAAAGAATGCAAATATAACACTGTTTTATGAACACAGGCAAAAGCTTTCACTAAAGAGTTCTTATGCACAATACCTCCTGGGGCAGTAGGATAAGCAGCATGGTAAAGCAAGAAGAATGCAGTACATCCACCGCAGAGAGCAGTAAGTACCGCGCTAAAAGCATTTCGAGACTAATAAGAACACAGAGTATGTTTATTTTGCAGGAATGGTGAATGGTCCCAAAAAAGGTGACATTTCATACATTCATGAGTTCTTAAGACTTCATTTGATCCAGCTACTTACTGCCCTACTGGGCACACTCCTAAAAGAAATAAAGTCAACATACCAAAAAGACACACGCATATCCATGTTTACAGTAGCACATTTCATAACAGCCAAATCCTGGAAAACGACCCGCCTGCCCAGCCATACAAGAACGGTTAAAGAAGATGTGGTACCTATACACAACGGAATACTATGTAACCATAAAGAAAAACAGATGAGAAGCATTTGAACAAAAATGGGGCCACCTAGAGTCAATAATGCTCAGTGATATGAGCTGACTATAGACAGGTGTTCCTTTTATGAAATGCACAAAAATAATGACATAAAAAGGCCCCAACATAAATGGCAGGGTGAAAGAACAGCAAAGATCAACCAGCAAAGGGGTGAACCTCTGAAAAAGGGGTGGACACTGACACTCACTGACTCTCCCAACCCAACGGTTCTAACTTGTTACAAAATTTGGAATTCATGTATTTATCAAAAAAAAGAAGTTACATTTTATGCCACGTGAATATTTTTACCAAAATAAAGAATTTACGAAGACCCACTGACTTGATTTCCTTGTCTGATGAAATCTTTTTTTTATCTTACTTTTAAAGAGTAATTTCACTGGTTAAAATTCTAGATTGGTAGATTTAAAAAAAACAAATATATTTTATTCTTTTTGATGTACAGTTCAGAAAAAAAGAGAAAGACTTCACTGGGCAAGAATGACCTAGAATGAAACAACGTTACAGAAAGTAGTATTAGCAAGAACACTAGGCCACACATAATTCTTCAATAAAGAATGATCAGTATCCCACTAGACCCCCAAATAAGAATGAATGAAATAGATAAAAGCAATCTTAATTTAACTCAAAAGCTGCCCTTTAAGGACTATTGATCTATATGAACAGTGATTGACACATAGAAGTGATCACTAAATGAAGGGTTTTTTTTTTGTTTTGTTTTGTTTTTTGCCTCTGATCCTCCCTTTTAATTTCTTAGCTTAAGGCAAACAAAACAAAAAGTTAACTGAATGAAACTCATAAAGTACAAAAATTTGTAATTTTGAAAATCTAGTCATACCCAGGCAAATTAATTACCCAAGCAACCAATGTTCATACTACAGGTAAAGTTACTCATCCAAATTTTTATTCTATAGGATAATAGAATTCTGTAAAAACAAACAAGGAGCCCCTCGGCCATTATCCCTCCTGATGCACAATAAGTTAAGTGGTGCTGCAATATGGCCACAGCCACCACCAGAGGGTGGCCAAGCCTGCCACATAGATCACCGGCCCCCACACTCAAGATTCCCAGATCCTGACCCCTCAATACCTAAAGAATGAAAATTAGTATTAAAAAAAAAAAAGAAGAGACCGCTTCAGGGAAATGGTGTCTTAACAACATGGAATTTGACTGCTCATGCATCTTGACAAATTTCTCCCCCTGCATCTTGAGAACTAGATGCCATACCATATTCTCCAGGACGGATGGAAGTGCTTCCATTACAGCATGTAGTAACATCATTCCACATACTACTGCTGCCTCACACCACCTTCTTCCACCACTCAATCTAACGAAATAAGTTAGCCTGAAAAAAAAAAAAAAAAACTCGATTCTAAATAGTATTATGGAGTTTTCGTTGTTTGGTTGGAGACAAGGCCTCACTCTGTTTTCACTCTGTCCTGAACTCACTATTAGCCCAAGATGGCCTAAGACTCACAACAATTCTCCTGCCTCTGCCTGCTGAATACTAGAAGATGTGTGCCTGGCTGGCTAATTTTCATGGAGAGCTAGAGAAATCAAACCCAGCGCCTTGTACATGCTAGGCAAGTGCTTTAACCACCAACCTACGCCTCAGCCGCACTAGCTTCTCTTTTACATTTTAAACTTTCACACGACAGTTTCATCAAAAAAAATTAGAATGATTCATGAGATGAAACTGTTTATTTCTTAACTGAAAAACAGGTTAAAACCATTTTTGAAAAGACTTACTCTATGGTTTTATTTCCCCAGAATGCCAACAGATTAGCTACAATCAAAATGACACAATCATTTACAGTATTTGGTCACATTTTAAGTATAATATAAAAATTACAAAATTATACTTTCTCCTATGTGTGGAGACTTTTGGAACATGCTGTACACTGAATTTAGTGCTTATATAATTTTTCTAATTGCACTAGTTTTACTTCAAATATTACAACAAATTAACCATAAGCAAACAAATTCTTATACTTAATGTTTTTAATATGTTCCTATGTATGGTGACCTCCTTGGGATAGCCTATAGATATTGTGACAAGAAAGGCAATTAATGTAAAAATAATTGTGCTGATTACTGAGAATCAAATAATGTTCAGAGAACATAAAAGAATCACAAAGTAAGATGTGACAATCTGGAAAAAAACTTCCTTCTGGATGTTTCAACATATGCTACAAATACAAATCCACTATGTGTTAATAAATACTTTAAAATGCAAATTAAAGAGCTGGGAGCATAGATCAGCTTTTCTAGCAAGCACAAGGCCCTGGATTAGATTCCCCAGTACCACCTAAGCCAGATGTGGTAGTGGCATGCCTGTAATCTCAGCACTCGGGAGACCAACAAGAGCACTGCCCGGAGTCCTATGCCAGCCTTCAAGATTCCAGAAGGAAGGAAGGAAAGGAGGGATGGAGGGAAGAAGGAATAGAGAAAAGAGGGGGAGGGGCGGGCAGGCCAATTAAAACCACTTTATGATGTCACCACATACTTGTTAGAATGATTAAAAGTTTTAAAACACAATGCCAAATGTTGACAAAGATGTGAAGCTTCGGGAATTCTCATATATTACTGGGACACAAAACAGCATTGGAAAATAGTTGGGCAGTTTCTTATGAAACTCATGCTTGCTATATACATCACGGTACTACCCCAAATTCTACTCTTAAAATTCATGAAAGAAAATAACATGTTAATACAAAGAATCATACTTGAAAAGTGTTACACTCTGAACCAAGAATGTCCCCCACAAGCCTCCCATTTGGAAAGTGACTCAAATATGGAGGCTAATCCATTAATTTCTTGTGTTTTTAAGAGATCACTGAGGCATGACCAGGGAGGGATACCTGCCTCACCAGCTCTGCCCTGGGCAGTTTTTCTCCAGCCAGGCCCTCACCCACTGCCAGGTGCCCATGAGTGGGCTGAGAACTTCTGAAACAGCTAAAATAAATCTTTCCTGCCTTAAGTTCTGGGTGTTGGGAACTGCGTTCCAGCAACAAAATATAAATAAAACAAACCCCCATAGCAACTTAAGACAGTCCAAAAGTCTATCAACTCAACAAATTATGGTAAATCCACAAAATGGAAAATGGTGGAAAGGAACAAACTACTCATACCTGCAATTACAGGAAGTAGTTAAGCTAACTGAGAAAGCCAGACCTAAGACTATAAAATGTACATTTCTACTTAGATGAAATCATAAAAAGTCCGCAAATGAAAATGGCATGGACCAGGAAAAAGAAAGGGGAATACTAAAGAGTAAAATGAGGAAATTTAAGGGATAATGAAAAATCCTCATCTCTGCTCCCTCTTTCACCCCTTGTGTAACTGTGGTAGTGATTATATGACTGCATATATATGCCAAGAAATTATTAAAGTGAACTTTAATTTTTACTTTACATAAATTACATATAAAATGAGATGACTTGAAATTTTATTTAGAAACTAAAAAATAAGGAATACAAAAACAGTAAGTCAGAGCAGGGCAGATCTCAGCATTTGGAGTACTTATATCGCAAACACAAAGACCTGAGTTCAATTCCCCAGCACCACGTAAGCCAGGCACAGTGGCACATGGTAATTATCCCAATACTAGGGAAGATGAGGCAGAAAGATTGCTGTGTTGGGCCAGCCCATATTATACAGTGAGTTCAGGACTAGCATAGAATCCAATATGAGAACCTGTCTCAAAAAAAAAAAGTATCAAGGTTTAAATTAATCAGAAAAAGAATTTTAAAAAAGAGATGGTCAAAATGGACATAAAACATTTTTTCAGATTTCTATGTGTAAAGATACATTCACAAGACATTTTTATAGGTGATCACTGATTTATTGTCCACAGTATGCGAAAGTAGTCACTGCTGCTACCACATTAACTCTGAAGCGTATCCTTTTCACTATCCTCATATGGTCATCAATATAATGGTTAACTACCAAATTCTTAGAAATAAGCCCAGCTACCCCTGGAACTCTAGGTCCCAACCCTTAATAAAAAACAAACGGGCCTCCCCAAATTACTGAGCTGAGCTACATAGCATGAGGAGCACCAACACGACCTCTCTCCTCCTACACCCTAACATACTACCTAAAACTCCATCATCAGAATCGCTCTTCTGATTCAGTAAAAGGACCTTAACTTGGAAACGTGGTTAGAAATTCTCATTAAGTATGATGTAAAAGAGTATTGAGTTTCTTTCAGGGCAAGACAGAAATGTTCTGAAATCAGACTGTTCTGTTGGTTACAAAGCTGTATGAATATAATAAAAGCCGCAGAAATGAACACTTTAAATGAGTGAATTTCATGGAATATGAAGATTTTTTTAAATCAACACAGTTCATCATGTTATTTCAACTTAATGCTGGAACTAGAACATTTTTAATACAGCTTGAAGGCACAGGTAAGGGAGTATGGGGTCACTGACTGGGAGAAAAACAGATGGCGTCATAATCTTCGTGAATGCTGGAAAAGGCCTAGGGAGAGGCAAAAAGGAAAGTGGCTTACCAAGGAGAGAGCAAGAGTTAGGAAAGAAAGATGCAAGGTGGCTAAGATGATCAAGGAATGGCCCTGAGAATCCATCATTCCTAATATAAAGCAGTAGTTTTTCTACAAATTATTATTAACACTAATGACAGCTTTCCTTCTCCCTTTTTCAATTTTGTAATTTCCATAGTTTTCAATCATATACTGAAGTACATTATGTGATATTATACAGATTGAGCCTAAAATATTTTGGCTATTATATAATTATCTTGGGGTAGATTAAAAACCAATTATATACATATCTACATGATTACAAGATTTTAGTGCATAGGGTTGTAAAATATAATGTGCCTTTTGATCTGTGAACTACCCTCAGCTATATAAAATTACAAAGTCACAGAATAATAAGATACCACCAACTTTCCAAATTTTATAAAGAAAATTAATACAATGCAGTAGCAAGTTGCCAAAGGTTAGTCAGAATAAAGATCAGACGGGTTTCCAATTAAATGCTGAACTTGTCACCATATATCACCTATCTTAAAACCACATAATCATGGAGAAATAAATATTGTTTTTGTAATCTATCCCAAGATAACTATATACTAGCCAAAATATTTTAGGCACAACCTATACAGCAGTATTATTCCTCACAAACTGGTAGAAAGTCTTTGTTGTCAAGTGGAAGGCGGTTACTGGAGTAGAAGAATGAATTGTAGGCCCATATTCTTTTCAGAGCTCTGAGATATTCACAAACTATTAACATTAATATTAAAGTAAAGCTCACAAAAAACACATATTAATGTATCCACCAGCTAACTTTTATATTCTGCATAAAAAGTATGCTGAGAAATGTTCAGTTAACTTGCAAATTGAAACAGAGGAGTTAAAAGATTTCTACAATCTGTCATTAGTACATTCCCACCGAAAGCCATAGCAAATGAATGAAAAGAACAACAGCTGCAGATAAATGCAAAAGGTGTATTATAGAACCTAAATTAACCTAATCCAAATGATGCTATTTTAAGGTTTAAATTTTCGAAATCCTAAAGTCCCTTACTGAGGGTAAGTTAGGGCTCCAAGGCAGCCTAGAACCTTACCAGTTATCTGATTTTTTTTTAAAAATGAAGTAAAGTAAACATGTTTACTCGTCTATCCCCTTCCTTCATAATATTCTCATTTCATTAGCAATATCAAAACACGTGGTAAGATAAAAATTGAAAATTGCAGAGAATGTAGTGTAACTGTACCCTTTTTGTTATTCTGGCACCTTTTTACAAAATTTGTAAATTTAAAAACAGTGATAACTATCATTTTTAACATCTGCTCTGTTAAAATGTGTCCAGATCAAAACACAGTAAAGTCACTTTACTGGCATGTGAATACAAAATGGAGGAAGTCTTATTTTGCCAAGGAACCTTATTTTGCCGAGGAATCGCCTGAGAAAGGCCCAACACAAGAAACTAAACCACACCCACTTCAGAGACAAACGTTGATGGTGGCGACAACACATGATAGGTCACGACAGGATCCTATAGAAGCTCAGAACAGTGCTGGCAAGCTTTTGTAGACTAACAGATTTATGAGAGAAGTCTGAAAGATCAACTGTATCCATGACATAACCATTTGCAGTGTTTACACTTGGACTGCAGGGTGGGTGGTAAATACTGGCTCTTTCTTAATCTGATACCAGCAGTATTTGGAAGTTATCTGCTAAAAAGGAAAGAAAAAGAAAAAGAAATTCAAGATGCTAGTTGTAAACAAGGCCAAAAGTATTTAGCCCTTGTTTAAATGCCACCCAAATGTACTATCATTCCCTTCCACGAAACACTGCCTGGAATCAGAGATCACACACTCATAGTGAAGAGATTAGAATTCTTTTCTTTAAAATTTAATTATTTATTATATTATAAGTATAATTCACAGAGCTCAAAATTCAAAGGAACAGAAAGGTAATGAAGACTCTTTGTGCTCAGATTTCCAGTAATTCATTTTTCTTCCCTAGAAGAAATTCAACTGCTTACAGCTAGTAACACAGATGTAGCAAGGGAACCAAGTGTAGTGTAAGATTAACAGCTGGCTTTAAACTATATGCTTACAGGCAAACTTCTGAGAAATTCTCAATTATCAGTGGACTAAAACTTCTGAATCATGGCTATAAACACAGAGGAATGATATATATTTAATATGTATTAGTAGAAATTCCATTGTGATTTTTACAAATCATCTTACACACAATATAGGATAAATATGCACCCTGGACTGGACCTCAGAAGTTAACTTAAGCGATACAGACAGGGTAATATTTTTCCAGAAGTATTCCACCCCTTTCATCCCTCAGAAGCAAGACATGGACCTCTTGGGAGGAGAGTCAGCAGAGAAGAGGACTACCAGGTAGGTAAGTATATAGAGGCCAACTCGAAGTGAAAAAGGATCCCCCTCCCCAAGTATCTAACAAATCTGGTCCAACCAGCATCTGAATTTGACCTGAGGAAGGCCTGAAGGTTAGGTCCCTGGTGCAACAAACATCCTCACCTGGCAGCTAAGTCCTAATTATTTTCTAACTTCAAGGACTGGTCTTGAAATTAAGCAATTACTTCTCTACTCTGGTACATAAGACTTTTTACTCATCTGCAACAGACCAAGTGGTGATTCGAGGCTACCACCACCCTCTCCTTAAAGCTGGTTCTGAATAAAGCCTCTGCCCGTTTACCACAGCTGAGTGGCCTCCTTTCACGTGGGCAAGTGGCAAGCTAAAGCAGCTCAATTTTTTAAAACGGCCTTTAAGCAGCCGGTAAAGTAAGTACTTTGACAAGATCTTCAAAAGCCTGGCAGTGTCCCTAAAAAGACTAAATGTAAGATGCTACTGATAAAATCATCTAAGGCAGAAGAAAGGAGGAGGAGGAAGAAATAGGGGGAGCTGAGCCTGGTCATGTAGTTCTGTCATCCCAACACTCTCTGGGAGGCTGAGGAGGAGGACTACAAATTCAAGCCCGGCCTGGCAACCGGTAAGACTGTCTCAAATCAAAACTAAAATACTGGCTGGAGACATTGCTTAGCGTACAGAAGACCCTGAGGTCTGGGAAAGGGCAGAAGTAAGAAGTGGGGATACTAAGGGAGGAAGAAAAAGAGAAGGCAGTGAGAGAGGGAGGATTTCTCTACTGCTACAAATTCCACACTCAAAGACACACTGTGAACAGAGCCCCCAAAATGGCTGAAGGAGTAATGACTTCTAAGACGATTCCCAAATTCTGCTTTCTTTTTTATTTCAAAATTCTATTTTTTGCTAACTAGTCCAAAAACACTGACATAATTATCTTCGCCCATGAAAAAATTTTATTCTTTGCAATTTAACTTGGGCTTTCTCATGTATAAAACCAAGCTTGGAAAGACTCTCACTTAAAAAACAAATTTAAAGTCTTTTAGAGATATCAATTTATATCTAAGTGATAAACTAATTATGCCATATTATAGCTAATGTAGGTCTCAGGGCCTCTCATACTACATTTTTAGGTTAGTCTCAGTTGCTATTTTAAACAACCTACTTCCGCTAAAGCATCTGGTTTGAGAAGAGAGTTAATCAGATATGGCAAAGGATATGTGAAAATCAGTTACTAAAACCCTCACTTTCAGAAAGGCTCTCTAGGTCACTACCTCAAATGTGATATACCAAGGAATCACCTGAGGATCTTGTGAAGATGCAGACTTTAATTCATTAGAAGGAAGGTTGTGCTAAGTGGCACAAGTGACTGTAATGTAACAGTCACATTGTTGTACTTCGAGTACTCAGATCATGCTTGAGTAGGAAAATTAAATCATTCTCTAAGATTACACATTGCTTCTACAATCTCACAAGAAGCAAATCTGCAAGTGACTCAACATGGCACCTTTCTCTGTACATACCAAAACTGACAAGGATCGTCTGCTCGGCTGTATTTAACTTTTCTTTTCTTTTCTTTTAGACAGGGTCTCGCTCTGCGGCCCAGATTGGTCCTGAACTCACTATGGAGCCCAGGCTGGCCTTGTACTCACCATAATCCTTCTGTCTCAGCCTCCACAGTGCTGGGATTACAGGGGAGTGCTGGGGTTACAGGCATATGTCACCATGCCCAGTTTATGTGGTGCTGAGGAATAAAACTTGGGTATTTAGCACTTGACTTAGTGCTTTAACCTCTGAGCCATTCTTCCAGCCCCTGTATTTAATTTTTCTATAAGCAGCTGTTAAGCCTAAAAATGTGTCTGTAGAAATCTTTGCCATTAGGAATGGATGAGCTTAAAGCTGATAAAGGCCAACACCATAGTTTTTAAACAAACTGTTAAATTTGTGTTCAAGTTTTGTTGATCACCTTCCCTTCCCTTTTTACTTTTTTAAACAACTGCTTAATGTGATACAAAATTCATTAAGTTCAAGCAACTTTTCCACACCTCTCCCTTCTCTCTTCTCTAAGAACTTGGGATACTGGACTCTCAACAGGATAAGGGTGTGTGACAGCAGAAACACTGAAAACCACTTACAGCCTTTTAAAAAAAACCTTCCCATCCTCCCACCCTCCAATTCCTAGGTTATGACTTAATTTACTAAGGGAACCTTGCTGACTCCAATGATGCAAGGAGAAAGATGCAGCAATCAAAATTTTCTTGGAACTCTGATGACTTGATTTCAAGGCGTTCACAAAGTCTTCCTTCTTTTGAATGCTTCTAACATGAGATAAACTGTCAGTCTAAAACTCTCCTTCTCTGGTCTATACAGCTCAATACATGTCATTTGTTACACAAAATTCTCTTATTTTTAGAGAAGCATATGGATGAGTTTTGTACTCTAAGCCTTATAACAGAAAGAAGCTATACTTTAGCTGAGTGCCAGCTAGTTTTCTTATATTGATAACAGTGAGAACAAACTGGGTCCAGTGGCACAGGCCTATAATCCTGTATCATTCTAGTACTCTGGGAGGCTGAGGTAGGAGGACCACAAGTTTAAGTCTAGCCAGGGAAATTCTGTGTCTTAGCAAGACTGTCTCACAATAATTTTTTTTTTTAAAAAAATTGGCCTGGAGACAGCTCAGTGTGAAGGCCCTTAGTTGAATCGCTGGTACCATTCTACCTACCACACCGCCCCACAAACACACACACACGCTCACACACACACCCCACTACCTCACCACCACCACCAATGACAAAGTACTCTTAACACAGAGCTAAAAAGAAAGCCAAATTTATATTTCATTTATAAAGAACAGTCTCTTAATCAGGCAAACTTCACGTTCTATATAAAAAAGAAATCAGAATTATTAGTGTAATTATTTAGTGTAAAATAAAACTGGTGTGAAATTTCTCACCGTCCCACCTTCTATTACAGAAAAACTAGACACATACAACAAATAGCTGGTCAATTTAATTTAAATCTGTTATTAAACATTAGCTGAAATCCACTAAACTCGCTTTTACCCCCTGCCAAAGACCTATCAACTCAGACCTTTTTCTGGGTTATGATGAAGCTTTCATTATAAAAACAAAACAATTGAAAATAAAGCATACTGATTTATCTTGCATATAAGTCCGTGGGTTACACCAGGCAAGGAGCAGATCCTGAAGCTAGCTGGCACTGCCTTCAGCAGCGCTCATTTAGCACAACTCTTCTTTATGGCTCAATGATGTGTAATCACATAATTAAAAACTTTTTAAAAGGTTTTCCAAGAACCAGAATAACAGACTTAATAAATTAATCCATTAGACATGTACACATGTGCTCACGTTTCTTAACCTGTACATTTTTAGGGTAGATTGATAACATCTATGTAGTTTATCTTAAATAACCACAAAATCATAATGATACTTTGATCCTATCTTTAAAAATGTTCTAGAAACCCGATCAAATTAAGATTTTTCGGCTGTTAGTTTTGGTTAGGTTTTTTTGATGCAGAATCTTGCTCTGTAGTCCAGGCTATTCCTGAACGAACTATGTAGCCCACGCTGGCCTTTGAACTTATGGTAACCCTCCTGCCTCAGTAGCCCAAGAGCTGGGTGTGGTGGCTTGGATCTGGAGTGTCCCCCAAAAGTCTCATGGTTCCTATGGATACTGTGTAGGGCTGGGAGGGAGGGCCTGGCTGGGGATGGTGCATTTGCTGGCTCCGCCCTTCTCCCCAGTCTCTCTCTTCCACCATGCTGTAAGGATTTCCGCTCCAGAAACTCTGATTTCAGCTGTAGCTGCAGTCTCACCATGTGATTCCACCTTTTTCCAGCCACCCCTCCATAAACAGACTAAGACCTTCTGAAACTGTAAGCTAAAATAAATCTTTTCTTCCTAAGCTGTGGATGTCAGGTACTGAGTTACAATGATGAAAAGTAACTACGACACCGGGATTGCAAGTGTGTGTCACCACACGAGGCTAACTGGAAGATCAAATCCAAGTCTTGCACACATCAGGCAAGCATCCGAAACACTGAGGTACACCTCCAGTCCCCATCAATAATATTCTTCTCTTAACAACTCACCCTTTATTAACTATGCAGAATGTAGTAACTGTATAGGAATTTAAAAGGTATTTTAAAAATCCATTATCAAATGATCACCTGATTAAATTTATCCAGACCCTTGTGTGACACTGTATGAATAGAAAGCTACTTTTCATAACTGGCCAAGAAAGCAAAATTGCTCTGATGTCAATTTTTGAGAAAGGTAGCATCTGTCAGCAGTTTCCTACTTTTCTTCCCCCAATACTGGGGATGGAGCCTAAGCCCTACACACTGAGCCACATCCCCAGCCAATTTACATTTCTGACTTTGACATAGGGTCTCAGTAAGTTACTAAATTGCCCAGTCCAGAAACTGTGACCCTCCTGCCTCAGCCTCCCATTTTTAAAATAAATAATCATATATATATATATATATATATATATATATATATATATATATATATATTATACATGAGCAGGATTTACTTAGAATCAAGTGAAAAGGCATACAGTTCTTACTGAAGTCCATATTACAACCCTGAAATGGCCTCATCCCTCAAAAAAAAAAAAAAAATCAGCACCAGAAAACACAGAGGATCTGATTTCATCAAACTGGTACTAGGCTGTTAAAATCGAGAGGACTTCTTTGACTTCAGTGATTTCATTATCGCTATTCTTCCAAAAACCTGTTTTATATTAAGTGCTTTTGCCACAAAAGAGTATGTGACAAGAAACAGTTTTTGAATACTTCCTTTTCTTCTAGTCCTTTTTAAGAGAAACAGAACAAGAAGTACCTGACTATTTTTGAGTATAAAGAAAAAATTAGTACCGAGTAACTACGTGTTTCAGGATACACATTTAAGCCCTGGATTGGCAGGGTATTAGCTCCTCTTCTGGGTTTCATTAATTCTAGAATTAGCACGTATAAAGTGTCTTCATGAATAATTTCAAACTACCATTTTGTTACCTCTCCAACCATAAAATGACCTTGTGACAACAGCAGGACCACAAATTCATTAAACGCTGTTTTCACCCAGCAATGTGGCATATACTTATAATGTTACTTGGGTTGCTGAGTCTGAGGCCAGTCTACATAACACAGCCAAACCCAGTCTCAAAAAATAAATAAATATGGCTCAGCAGTTAACACGCTTGCCTAGCAATCACAAAGTCAAGTGCTAAGTACCCGAGTTCGATTCCCCAGCACCACATAAACCAGGCATGGTGGAGCATGCCTGTAATGCCAGCACAAGGTAGGAGGATTGCCATGAACCCAAGGCCAGCCGGGGCCACACCAGTGAGTTCAGGACCAGCCTTGGGCTACCGAGCAAGACCCTGTCAATAAATACATAAATAAGTAAATGGGGCTGAGGAGACAGTTCAGCAGCAGAGCATTTGCCTACCTACCACGGCACAAGGCACCGGGCTTAACCCTCAGTACCGGAAGGGGGGGGGGGGGTGCTTTCAAAATACTTGAATATACACTGCATCATTTCACCCTCAGAAGAATTCTATAAATAGAACAGGTATAGCGTTCTGTATCATCACTATTATTAACATTATCGCTCTATAAATAAGGTTTCTCTCAGCTTGCCCAAGACCTCAAAATTGAGAAAGAAAGATGGAAACTCGACGATTTTATGAGCTCTTTCCACTACATGATGCTGATTTAGAAAACTTAGGCACTACTAAAGGCATGTATGTTGGTCTGGATCTGGAGAGTCCCCCAAAAGCCTCAGGTTCCTATGGATACTGTGTAGGGTTGGGAGTGGGGCCTGGCTGAAGGGGGCTGGTGCTTGGGGCTTAACCTAGAGGGGTGTGTGCTAGTCAACCCTTCTTCCTCCCTGTCTCTCTGTTCCACCACGGTGTGAGGATCTCTGCCATTGGAGCTCTTGCTCTGGCCCTGCCATGTGCTTCCATCATTTTTCCAGACGCCCCCCTGTGAATGGACTGTGACTTTCTGAAACTGTAAGCTACAATAAATCTTTCCTCACTGAGTTATGGATGTTGGGTATTGAGTCACAGTGACAAAAAAGTAACTAAAAGTGTATGTCAGGGGAAAATCAATTGTTATTATTATGATAACATACACCTATACTCACTTTATATACTGGCACTACATATATGAAGAAATTAAGATCTGATTGCAAGGAATCCCTAGAAATCATGTGTCAATGTCTGCCATCATTTGGTGAAGATGTAAAAGGCCATCTGTGAGATTTCAGTTCTCTTCAAAACATGCTTTGACAGGTCTGTACAGTGACAGCAGATATACAGAACATGTCTATAAATAAGAAACATCCCACATGGAGCTTCTGGAACTTGAAATGGCACTAAAGAAATTTATCAGAATTTCTCAGCAAATCTGCTAAGCAGACTCTCATTTTCTATCTTGCTCATGAAAAAATCTTCAGAGCCACAGTTCTTCAGAAGAAGATTATCTATCTCACTGAGCATTGCCCATCACTTCTGTAATAGTGGAACCAGTTAACTCTCCAGACATACCTCCACAAATCTGTGATGTCGAGAAAATCTCTGAAGTTTAGATGAGACCATAATTACATTCTAATGTAAAATCTGTATTTACAGCCTTTATATAAGCCCTGAACTGAGAACTGACTGCATACCTTCAACACAAGATAATTTTTGTTAAACAGATAGACATTTAATGAAAAATACTATTTTGATTCTACAACAATATGTTTTAGACTGTGCGGTAGTTATGAATTTATATTTTGCACATTAGAATATTCAAAATTTAGAAAATGAAGAGTAGAAAGTGCACATTTTAAAAATGTTGTTTTTAGCATCATCTATCTGGATAAACATCTATTTAGCCTCTTATGTATTTGCAACTGAGTGTTGCCAATATCAGGACACTGTTCTCCTCAAGTATACCCAACAAATAAAAGGGAAAGGAAAAAGAAAAAAAAGCCCCACAGAAGAAAAACACCTGCCACATCATCAAGGCACTGAAAGTAACAGAATACTACAAACTAGTATGCTAGAAATCAGATTGCTGCTTTGCTAAGATTCTACTATTGAATAAACTTATATAGTCATTCCTATCCAGTTTCACTTCCTATGTTTCCATTATCCACAGCCAATAATAAATGAAAATTTCCAGAAAGACAAGTCATAACTTTTCAATTGTATCCCATGTTGAGTAGCACAATGAAATCTTGTACCACCCTGCTATCAAAGACCATACTTTCATCTAAAATATCTATGTTGTGTAGTCAGGATGCTTTCCACACGCAGATGTGAACAACAATGGATCGAAGTTTTTTTTTAAATGTAATGTCTAAGTGAATATGGACAGATTATCTTTCCATAATACAAATGTAACAACGCAGCACTCATATTTCATTAAGAATTTTAAATAATCTGCTGATAATTTTAAGTTTTATAGGATTGCGAAGGTTACATGCAAATACTATAGTACAATGTCTTAGTCACTTTGTCATTGCTCGGACACAGTACCCAACACCCACATCTTAAGTGAGAAAAGGTTTATTTTAGCTTATAATTTCAAGTGGTTTCGGTCCACTCACCAGGAGCTGGCAGTGGCAGGAAAGGTCAGGTGGATAACAGCTGCTCACAGCAAGGCAAGAGGAGAAACTGATAAGGTGCAGGAGGATATCCTTCTAGGCCACTCCCTCAGTGATCCACCACACCTTCAGTAATCTGACCCTCCCAACCAAGCTCACCTTTTAACAGCAGATAGTGGGGCTATTCCAGATCCAAACCATAATATGTGTCATATTAAATAAACCAATCCCCCATGGACATCAAGACACAAATGTACATGGTGCCCACCTGCAGTCACTTGGTGGCTATCTTGTACTGAGGCACCAGGCTTGTGGTCAAATAACACTTACGCAGTAAGCCTAGCTATTCCAATGCCTACATCATTCACGTCATCATGGAGGCACTGCATTATCTCAATTCATCTCACAAATGGTGAGTACAGTAAGATTTTTGTGACAAAGTTCAAGTAACTTTTAGTACAGTATTCTGTTACAGTTGGTTTATGAAGGTTAATTGCTCCATGTTCCAATTACAAGCTACTAGAAATCAGATTTATCATAGGCATGTATGTATACGGAGGGGGAGAGGTAGTAGGGTCAGGTACTATTACGATTTCAAGCATCCATAAGTAAGTGGGGCTTGTAAAAAGCACAGTACCCAAGAACAAGGGGAGACTACTGTACTATCAGAAGCCAACTTGGAATTACAGATTTCTACAATCATATGATTCACAACTAAGATTTAAATCACATTTAAAATTGATACCCAAATTCTAGAACATTCATTTAAGGCTCTGCCATAGCTTCTCTCTAGCTTCTGTACTTAGCATTAAAAAAAAAAAAGGACAAAATTCCTCCAAGGGACCACTATAGAACCTATAAAGCTGACCCTGGAAAATGGATGACATGAAATCAAACAAAATTAGTAAGAAAAGTTGAATAAGAAACATTGAGTTGCCATTCAAATAGCAGAGTACAAGAAATGTTTTGCTTCGGACTACAGAAGACAATGGTGTGGGTTACTAAGAATTCATAGTAATGGGCAATGATTGACGGGTGCCTGCAGGGCCAGAGGGATCCTGTCACAAAATCAAAAATAAAAATGGGCTAGAAATCTAGCTCAGTGTGAAGGCCTTGGGCTCAATTCTCAGTACCAAAAAGACCAAGATAGTTTATCGCTCTACTCTGTGGAAAAAAAACTAACAACACTGAATTGAACAATAAAGAACACCAGGATGGAGACTATCTATAACAGAACACGTACTTTTCCCATAGATATTAATGTTTATTTGCCTAAGTCTTTCAGTTCTTAGGCCCAATTAGTTTTGGAAGCACCCTGTACCTTCCAGAAGGTAGACCACTAGGAGAAATGGACTTGTGAGGGGGGAGTGAACCATTTTCAGAAATAAGTTTTGTTATCAATTTTGTTTCTAATAGAATAACAATCTTTTTCTACTTGAAAACTGGTATTATATTCTCCAGGTCAAGAGAGTGTGATTCATCTTAGAAGAGCGAATAAAAATAAGTCAAAAATACTTTCCACACTAAGACCCAAAATATATCTTGGAAATTAAAAAAATAAAACATTGTTAAAGAATAAAAAAGCATTTTATCATTTCTAAATTATTTGTAATACTTCAACCCACTGTCTTTTGAAGTGTAATTACAGCAAACTTTGAGCTTTATCACATGCATGAGAAGAAGATTCAGTGTCTATAATTTATTTTCACTTATGTAACTTCCCCATGTAAAAAGAAAAGAACCATATTAGGTAGGTGGTCAGCACAAGAGCCACAGTCAGGACCTATGCACTTTTCCTTCCTCATAAGCCTATGTCAGGAGACAGAAACCCCTTCCTTATGTTTTGCTTCTTGGTTTCAGAGTTAGATGAGAACTTACTAAATCAATGAAAGATACGTGGGTCTTACAGACATTAAATCCAAGAATAAAGATGTCTCTAAAACTGCAACTTTTCAAGACCGTAACAGAAGTTCTCTTGGTTTGTTTGGTATCTGAACTAGCTTTAATTTTTTAAAAAAATTAACCCCATATAGGAATAAACGTAGGCTGTTTTAGCAGTACGACAGTAAGAAATACTTTCTTTGTTAAAGAAATTAGGTTTCATTCCTTAGAATACTTTCAGATTTGCAAAAAAGTTGTTCAGGTAGTTCAAAGAATTCTCCTACACCTAGGAGCCAATTTTTTGTATCACTAACACTGCACAAAGGGATGGTACATTTGTTACAACTAACAAACATTGATACAGTACTAAAAGAAGTTCATACTTCATTCAGATGTCCTCAGTTTTTACCTCCTTCCTTTTTCTTGCACAGAATCTCAGTCAGGGCACATTAAACTACCATGTCTCCTTGGGGTCCTCTTAGCTAAGATATTTTCTCAGACATTACTTGATCAGATGTCTTGCACAGTGTTCATCAATATGGGTTTACTGCTATTTTTCCTGTGATTATACTGGGTTTGTGGTCCTTTGGGAAGACAACAGCTAAGTGCCATTCTCATCACAACGTGACATGGTTTTCGAGAACACAAGCTACATAAACATTCTAATGCATTTTTTACAATGGGGACTTTGATAAAACAGTTAATGTTATCTTTCTGAACAAACTTCCAATTCTGTTGAATTACCATAATATTTGTCTATGAATGGGAATACAGTGAAGCCATCAATTTCTCCCCCACCAACTTGGCATATCTTCCCCAAGAAGTCTTTAGTTATCTAGCACAATTTTCACTGCACATTTCTCTATTACTTTTTACAAAGTTTTCCTACTAACCCAATCATAAGCATTTACAAAGGGTCTACTCTTTGGCAGACAGTCTTGGGACTCAAAGGATGAATGAAATAGTGGCCCTGGCCCACAATGAAGGAAACAGCATTTCAATTAGCTCACCATCAGCCAAAGACATCCTGGGAAAACTTCCAATACACCAAGTATACACCTTCAGCCACCCGTGCATACAGCTGCAGTCTTAACAGCAAGCAGAAGCTGCCTTAGGACTCTCCAAGGATATAAACTGCCTATATATTTTCATTTGAGTCTCTCCTCTTCTACCAGTATGTATCTGAGCTGAGTGAATTCTTAGCTTTCCACGAATGATGAGAATCTCACTGGCTAGATTCCCACCTTTCTGAGGACTTGAAGATAAACCCACTATCATTCTTCTCCATTAAAGTCCTGAACCCTCTTCTACCTCTACAATGTACTCTTTCCTCTTTCCCCATTTTCCTTGTAAGGCCTGAAACCACACGGCGGCTATATTCCTGAAAATATAACAACTGAAAGATAATGCCAAAGAATAGGACTGACGTGGTAAACTATGACTATTTAATATTAACCAATTACCTCTGCGATTGTTACTTTTCCCACTGGGAACAAGAAAGAGTGTCAATAGTAACTGCTTTCAATAGTTTATATGCAAAATTCTAAAGAATATATTTTATTCTGAAAAAAAAGTTTCTCCTTAACTAATTCACAAAACTATTTTTAGGTAAAGCCCCATGTGTGATGTTCAAGAGTACATGTGCCTCTCTGCTTTTGGCTTATCCTAGGAAAGTAATTCAACATAACAGGAACATTACTGCATTATAAATAAAGATGGAAAAACTAAACAAAAACTAACGTAATCCCAAAAGAAACAGATGAGCAAATACATGTACATTAGGTCAATGGCATAATCTGTAACAATTCAAATAATTTGAAAACAAGTATCAGGCATGTCTGATGCAGTAGTATACAATCACAAATATACTTACTATGAAAATAAATATATACAGAATAATCTGAGCAGAAATATACAGAAAAAAACTAGGTAATGAAATCTATAAAAACATTCTCTTACAATGAAAGTTTAAAGGAAAAAACATTGACACCCTTAAATTTTAATGTGCAAGACATGACAGAAGTAGCTATTATTCCATTCCTGCATCAGCTGATCATATAATAATGGACAATATATTCCTAAAGCAGCATATATTTCATGCTATCTGTTGCTGGCAAGAACTATATTTAAAACTTTGCTCATAAATCATTTCATTTTTTTCTAAGATAAGAGTCTCATTAACTAATTTTAACAATATTAAACTTAGGGGATGGGGATGTAGTTCAGTGGTTACATCGCTTGCCTAGCAAACGAAAGGCCCTGGGTTCAGTTCTTTAGTACTACATAAACTGAGCAGGGGTGTGTATGCCTGTAATCCCACGACTCAGGAGGCTGAGGCAGGAGGACTGTCATGAGGTGAGACAGTGAGCTTTCTGAGTTCCCAAAGTAACACAAGTTCAACTAGCCTAAACTACAGAGCAAAATCTAGTTTAAAAAAACAAACAAACAAACAAGGACTTAGCTGGCTGACTTTGGTAGTTCAAATATATTTTAACTCCATTACAAACTTTGTTTTAGTTTCTGTGCTCATTAAAAGGCTTTTTTTAAAAAATTCATTCACAAAAAGGCCCTGTTTTCTTCATCTTTGAAATTTCTAGCATCTGACACAGTACACACCATACATAGTCAACAAATAAATACCTACCAACTAAATTCTTTAAACATTTAAAAATTCCCATTCAGACAATTACAGTACAATGTGGCCAAGGTATAATTATCACTACGTATTCTTAATGCATTTTTCCAAAATATAATTCCTGTTCTAATGGAACTTTCCAGTAACAGAAACCCAAAATAATGTGCACAAAAACACAAATATAATGGGATATATAAAATTCCCTGCATTAATAAATACCTTGGGTTGCTAAAGGCAACTCAAGTTGAGAATCTAACGTGAAAACACTACATTCTCCCACAATGTTGTTTTTACAATTATGAACACAATACCCAAGATAAAAGGTTCCGCTGACTTAAAAGGAAATTAGCAAATTAAATTTCTTTTACTATTCTCCTCAAAAGGAAGGGGAAGAAACTTATTTACAGGCTCTGGCAGGAGCCAGTGGCTGTGCATCTGCCCTTGACATCCTTAGAACTAATATCCTCACACAGGTATCTCTATCATTATGATGCTGTCGCCTCCTTTTTCCTACCCTCCCAATTTACTTTCCATTGATTCAACAGCTCCTGGTTGAAGCTACAAAGGAAGTTGAACCATAGGATCATATAGGATCAAACATATCCTGAAACACAATCATTAGAATCATCCCTCCTGAATGAGATAAGAAAGTCTGGGCTGATTTCTCCTACACACTAGCAACTTGGGGGAACTTGCCTGACATCTAGCCACTAAAGATGAATGCTTACAAGGCAAAAAGCAGTACCCGCAAAAATCTAGCCCTACAGTCTGGGTAAATCTTCACGGTTTCAAATTATTTTAGTGAGCCACAAGAGATAACAAACTGCTTAATCCAGCCTGATTTGTAACTAAGCAGATTTGTTTAATCGATGGAAATTATACAGTAAGAGTTGTAAATCATACATTTAATATTACTGGATCTTATAAACACCTTGAAGAAGTAAGAAAGTATCCTACACTCTGCCAAACACACAATGTCAAAACAGTGAAAAATGCTAAGACTCCAGCTCCTAATTTAGTCATTCTACTGCTGGGGAGGTGATGGCAGGTAATTTCTGGGAGAATAGTAAGTGTCTCAACTTGGAATAACCAGTCCTTATCTATCAAAAAAAGTGGACACTTAAAAACTGCTTCATCCTGCTCATAAATATTCCCATTCATAGACAAATATTATGGTAATCTACTTAAAATGACTGTAACTAGAAGCCACTGTAAGAAAAATGAAACGCAGCTCCCTGCCCCACTCAGGGAAGGTAAACAAACTCCCTGGCCTCTGACTGCACATCAGAATTTTCCCTTCGATAACTTTAAAGTCCATCTTTGAGATTATAATCCCAAAATAACATCCTCACTCCACATTGGAATCATAATATTACAAATATTTTGTAATAAAATTATATTTTTTTCTAACAGAAGCCAAAGCACACACACAAAATACTAGTAAATAAATGTAAAAAGGCAAAATGTCAGAAATCCAATTCTCTTATTAGTTCTTTGACACACTCTGTTTGAATGGTAGTCAATAATGATATGCCTGTACTGGTAACACTCTCTTTTAAAGAACTATTTCAGGGGCTGGAGGAATGGCTCAGCGGTTAAAGCGCTTGAGCAAGCGCTAAGTACCTGAGTTCGATTCCCCAGCACCACATAAACTGGGCGTGGTGGCACACGCCTGTAATCCCAGCACTTGGGAGGCTGAGACAGGAGGATTGCCGTGAGTCCAAGGCCAGCCTGGGCTCTGAAGTGAATTCAGAACCAGCCTGGACCATAGAGCAAGACCCTGTATCAAAAAAAAAAAAGAAGGATTTCAGCATCTTTATCATAAATAAAAATATTATCCAAAAGAATTCAATTACACACTAAATAAACAAAACAAAAATGCCACTATAGCAGGCTTTTTAAAGCTAATTACAGATCAATTCTTAGCTATGGTGAAGACAGGCAATTAAATATTTCAGAAAATTTTAAATTAAATTCTTGAGTTTTCAAAGAAAATTGATAATCTGCACCAGTAATTTATTGCTACTGGTAACAATAAACATTTTGTATTGCTAATAATTTGGAGCACCAGGTATAGAGTACATGCCTTTAAGGCCCAGCTACTTGGGAGACTCAGGTGGCAGAATCCCTTGAGGCCAAGAGTTCAAAAGCATGTGTGTGGTATCTATCAGAACCTGGCCCAAGAAGGATAAAAAGAAAACACTAACAAATGAACAAAATACAGACTCTTTCTCTCTCTTTCTCAAATTTGAAAAAAAAAATACTCTTTAAAAATAAAGTTACCTTTCAGTGGTTAACACATAAAGCAAGGCTATATTTTTAGGATTACAACTTCAAGATATATAGTTAGAAAAAAGAATACCAAAAAAGTATGTTTTAGGCTTGATTATGGAGTATCCTCCAAAAGCCTCAGGTATCTGCACACTGTGGGACTCCAGCGGAGCATGTGCTGTTGAGAGAGAGCCTGGTCACAAGGGAGGACATCACTAAGAGGGAATGTGGAAGGGAAGCTCCATCCTTCTTCCCTCACTTGGCTTTCTGTTCGTGGTGCTGTGAAAAGTCCTTCTCCTGCCATGTGTTCCTACCATGTTCCTGTCAACATCGATGTTAAGACTGAACTTTTGAAACTAAGTGACAATAAATCTTTTCTCCCCTAAATTATGGATGCTGGCTACTCTGTCCCAGCAAAGAAAAAGGAACTAGGACCATTAGGAATCTGTTTTATCCCCTACATTAAAACAGATTTTTGACCGTGCTAAACTGAAGTAAGTAAACTTATGCCCTTGAAGACTGTGGTAATTAAAGATGAAAAAATAGATTGCAATGAAGCAATCTAGCAGTCACCAAATGAAGCGTATGTTGAAATCTGGCAATACCAAGAAGTACAACTGACATGAAACACCTAATATCCCACAGAAACATGTCATATATATAAAGGACTCCAGGCCAAAAAAAAAAAAAAAATCCTTCAGCTAAAGCTGAGAGTAGTCATGAAAATATCAACTAGATGAATACAAAATGTTTGACAACATAAATTTTAGACTTTGAACAAGACTTAGACTCTTCCAAAAGTTCAGTAGTGGGAAAAAAAGTGACGAGTGTAGATTAAAATAAACATAATCAAATGCTCAAACTTGGACTTCACATTTTAGAAGAATTTTTAATGACATAAAAGACATTTTGGACTTAACTAGGAAAAAAATCTGAATAGAGTCTGCATACTAAATATTATAGAAATACTGCTTTTTTTCTTAAGTGTGGTAACATGACTACATAAAAAAAATCCTTATTCTTAGAAGTATACATGATGAAGAACTTAAGGGTAAAGGATTAAAATGTGTCTACTATTAGCAGCTGAACAGAAAAAGGAGAAAGGGGAGGATGCAAAGGAGTTCACCGTGCTAGAGCTTTCACATTTCTGTAGTGTGTTCAGTTATATACAGGAGAATCTACCTCCAAAAAAGTTCTTCAGGCTACGGCATAACCAAGTTTTATAAAAATAAATCCCTAGATTTAATTTTTTAAAAAATGGGAGGTAGTACTGGTAAGTTTAACTCATGCCCTTCATGTTGAGCTGCATCCCAGTCTGTTTTTATTTTGAGCCAAGGTCTCACAAAGTAGATCATGCCCAGAGTAGGCTCGAATTCATGATCTTCCTGCCTCAGCCTCCCAAGAGAACTGGAATTACATATGTGTACCACCATACCCAGTGATCATAGAAAGTTTAATCCAAAAATCGGCCTGTACTCCAGAAACTATGTACTAATTAAACTATAAAGTTGGGAGAGAGCAGAAACGGTTGCGATACCTCCCTTCTGCTTATTCACCTACAAAACTGATCTGCTTCTACTCCCAAATGTACCCAAGTATCATGACTTCTCTCTTCGCAGCAACAAATGGTAACTGCACGATGAGCACAGCTACAGAAATCTTTCCTCAAAGCAAAGCATAGGAAAATGACTTAGTTTCTCATTGCTGTGACACGCTACCCAACTTCCACAACTTAAGAAAGGCTTATTTCGCTCACAGTTTCCGAAGGTCTCTGTTCACTTATAGGCACCTGGCAATGGTAGCAGGATGGGGTGGAAGGTGTAGCTGTAGAAAGCAATTTACAGTGTTGCAACAGCAAGCAGTAGGTGAATGAAGGGCAGAATTAGTGAGGGAGTTCCATCCCTCACAGCACGCTCAGAGGGATCTGCCCCTTGCAGGTCATGTCCTAGCTACCTACCTGTTCCATGCAGGCCCCACCTCTAAGCAGCACAGGAAGCCAATGGATCAATCCCTGTGACTGAATCAATCTCCAGACTACAGGCTTTTGGGGGACTTTCAACATTCAAACAAAAATACTACCTAGAAACACAAATTCAAAAGCTAGCCCTTCAAGGGTGAGTGAATTTAAAACTTGTTCTAAAAAGACAACACAGTCCCCAAATATTACATTAAGTTGAAAGAAAAGTCTTGGACAATTTAAAGAAAGCTAGTTAGCAATAGCATTTGTTAAATATAAATTAAGTTGCTTCCTAAATGTAAACTAAAAGACAAATTTGGTTTGAATTGAAATATATTAAATAAAAATACAAAATTAAAAGTATGAATAAAAGAATGTTTTAAAGCTTCAATTTTATATTGAAATAATACTTTGTGTGTACTGGGTTACTAGTATGAATAGCTAATTTCACCTTAACTGTACTTTTGTTTCTTTCTTGAATGTGGCTACTAAAATTTTTTACATCTTATGCTGTCCTATTGTTTAAATATGTACATTATTTTTTAAAACACACACACACACACACACACACACACACACACACACACACACACACACACATTTTAGAGACAGAGAAGGCCTTGCTCTGTATTCCAGACTGGCCCCAAACTCAATATTACCCAGGCTGGCCTCAAACTCAGGGCAATCCTTATGCCTCAGCCTTTCAAGTGCTGGGTATTATTACATTTTTACTGGGCAGCACTGGTTTAGACATTCCAACCAAAGAGAGTTCAAAGCACAAGCAATACATTCTACTTATTAGAGATACTTGCTTTCCCATATGTGCTCAAATACAGCATTTCTTTCAGTCCTCACAGCAACTCTAAGAAATACATACCCTAGTTTCAAGGAAAGGAAATTGTAGCTTGGCAGGGGAGAGAAAGGAACCAATAGGCTCACACCATAGTCTCAAAATGAATTCCTATGTCAGCCTTCCACAGCGCTGAGGTTGTCATGTGTGACGACACTTAGCTCATATTTATCTATTATTGATGTAAGTTTGTTTGCTGGTTCCTCTTCCCACAAGAATATAATGTGGAAAGCAGATGCTTCTTCTGTTTTATTCCCATTGCTAGGATAGTGCCTGTTAGACGTTACTTCTGTAAAATAAATGAAAACTAGCTATTTGGAAAGATACAAACAAGTCATTCAGAAAGCTGCTCATTATTCTATTCATAGAATCTAAAGGAAGCTTTGAAATGGAATAGATAATAAATGTAGGGAGAGCCAGGTGTGTTGGTCCATGACTGTAATCCTAGTGCTCAAAAGACTGGAACAGGATAATTCTGAGTTTGCAGCTAGTCTGTACTGCATACAACTGTCATGAAACCAATCAGTCACTAAAATGTGGTCAAGGTATGGAGGAAGGAGAGGCTAATCTAAGTTAAGGATGCATCCTAAATGAGTAAGTTGCAAACTAGGAAAGCAAATCAACGTTCAATAAATTTTTAACACAGAATGAGGGTTAGCTTAAAGGTGACATGGAGCTGGGAAAAACATTTAGGAAGTATACCTTAATTCTGCAAAAAAACAATGAAAAGTAGCGAGCATATAAATAGAAACTATACTGAGAGAAAATGAACAGCTTGGATTACATGGGGGGAAATAATGCAGAATGTCAGAAATGGAGAGACAAAATAATGAACATAATTCAGAGCAGTGATATTTCTGGAAACGGGGGGAGTCTGCAACTGATATATCAAAGACAACACAGCAAGGGCAAAGTCTGGCAGGAATACAGAGCATAAAGGTCAACAGTGGCAATACATATTGGGACTACATACTACACAGCTCATGGGGATAGCAGCATGAAAGTTCATGCCCAGTGCTACAGAAAGAATCCTATGTGCTACAACCATTGTCAGGAATAATTATTCATCACACAATCTAATATAGTAATAATACAGCTGTGTCAGGGCAAAGACAATGTTACCATGAGAACTTTCTTCTAATTTTTTCTGCTTGCTAGCAAAAATTAGTATTTTCTTCTAATGAAGCACATTTGTACATTTAATTAATGTATACAGTATTTTCTTCCAAACTCAACGGCCTTGACAAATAATGGTAGTTTTCAAAAAATGTCTTCAATATGCAAATAGCTAAAGTAGTTCTAGTCTTGCCTTGAGAAACTAGAATTTCTTCCTAGAATAATTTTAAAAAAATCTATTTAAAAGGCACTGCATTACAGAGGACGTTTCAACAGTAGCTGCTACTGCTAGCATCTGGAGTGGCCCCCAACTTCATTCATCCGGCTGTTGTGGCACAGCTGTGCAACTGTGTGCTGTTTGGAGGTAGGGCCTGGCTGGAAGGGCCAGGGGCTTGGGATCTGACCTTGACGGAGTTTTCAGGTGTGACTGACTGACTGGGCCAGGAAATGAGGGAGGGGCACCACTCGGTGGGGGTGGGGTTCATGGCAGCCCCGCGTAAAAGAAGTAACCTTGTTACTCAATCCCGCTTCACTTGGCTTTCTGTCTGCAATGCCCTGAGCAGCACTCCACCCCTGCTGTGTTCTTCCACCATCCCCTGGGGATGGTGAGGGGCTGTGTGAGACCTTCTGAAACCATCAGCTAAAACAAACCTTTCCTTCCTTAAATTGTGAATGTCGGGTATTTTGCCCCAGCAAAGAAGAAGAAACTAAGACAGCAGTAATATTCCTTTTTAAAGAAAGAGCAATAACAGACCAAAGAAACCAAGACCAAGCATACCTGCAACTTTGCCCGTTTCCAGTAAAAGTTTCACCTCAACTGCCTTATCTAGTTCTTGTCCCTGGCTTCTCTTCATCCTCTTGAATCAACAAAGTACTTTCAATAGGTCTCAGAGGTTCTGTATCAGAAGAGCAGTGTTTGCACAGGGGATGAGATTTAGATTTAGTATGTATGAGCACTAAAGAATTTACTTCAATTCTACATGTCATATGGAGCTAGCATTTCACACACACACATACATACACATACACACACATACACACACACACACACACACACACACACACACACACACACACACACACTTACTTCATTGAGACTTTTTTTTAAGGCTTATCAGTTTCAGTTTACAGTCCCACTATTGCACATGGATATATAAGTATCCTTATCTTTATCAGAAGGATGGACTCCAGGATGAATATTTTTTAAGTTTCTGCAAAATGAACTGGCTTTCTTCAACTAACTTCCCATTTTATCGTCAACATCTAAGGCAACAGTCACCAACTAAGAGAAATATTTAGTGTTGCTGAGAGAAAATTTTGAGCAAACTAAAAACTTGGGAATCTTCCTTCAAAATCTAGAATTTTACTCCTCTGAACTTCACTAGTAGCCCTTGACCTACCTATCACAGAAATGAATTTCTCTCTTGCTTAACGATCAATGGCTACTCACTTTCTGACCCCTTTCTTTTGTACAAAGCACTTACAATAAAACTTAAAAGTGTGGCTAAACTGAAAGTTTACAGCAAGTACCACAGTAGGTACTCCTACTTCATTTTGAAAAAAAAATTTTTTTTAATTTGTTTGTTTTGGAGACAGGATCTTGCTCTGTAGTCCAGGTTGGTCTTGAAATCACTATGGACCCCAGGTTGGCCTCGAACTCACATTAATCCTCCTGCCTCAGCCTGACTGTTGCAATTATAGGCATGTGCCACCATGCACAGGTAAGCCTGAATATTCTTGAATGCTTTATAGTCCATGAGTTTTTGAAGCCATCACTACCCTATAATTCAGGAAATGTAAGTTTTAAAATTGATAAATCAAAAGCTGTATGAATAAGATCATGTTTCACTTATCTTTATATTCCCTGTGCCTTGAAAATTGAGTAAACAGTCTGAATTTTTTCAATGACACAGTTATGACTTAAGATTAACTGTATGATAAACAAGAAGCAAAAAGTTTGCTTTTCATCACTGTAACATTAAAAGAATAAAAAAGGAGAAAAAATATCTTCCTTCCCAGTAAAATATGGATGGTTAAACGATGTAATAATCCTCCTTTTTCTTCAGAGATTTGTTCCTTTTCTCTAACAACTAAGCTTTGGAGGGAAGGAAGAGAAGTTTAAATGATCTGTCAAAGATCAACCCCAGCCCCATCAAAAACAAAATAAGCCACAAAAACATAAAGCTGAGAACAGATTCCAGAATTCTTGCTAAAGCAATTACTTTGATCCAATAAGTAGGGCTAATAACCCTCCATCTAGGGGCTAACTACTACATTATCATTTAAGAAAATTGGTAGAGTGATTTCTTCAGTCCCCAAAGACAGTATTTCTTATGCCTAGGAAGTACCAGTCGTAGCTTACTAAACATAATTTTCTTGGTGCCTATGGCAACATTCAACCACTGATACTAACCTCAAATGCCTCTGTACTCTCCCCTACCTTAATAGCTCATAATTTTCATCAGAGATCAGCCACTTAAGGGTATAAGTCACAAACTCAAATGTGTACAGGCACCAGGCAGTTACCATTTTGAGTAGAGTAGGCTCAGCAAAACAGAAGTGTTGAGTCTATGGCAACTCAATACTTGGCAAATCTAAAGGACATCATCTACTCAACTCTAGCTAAACCACAGAGAAATTTTAAAAGGGAAACAAAATACTATGTTTTATGAGGAAAAACACATTCCAAATTTATATGAAATCTCCCCCAGTTTTAAACACTGCAAGACAAATCAAACATATCTACAGAAAGTATCTACTTTCAAAATACAAATATCCCATAGAGAACTAGATACAAGCTCAATACTTTTAGCCAGGTAAGGGCTTAAAACTTGTAAGATAAAATTGACAAATATGACAAAGTAATTCAGATGTGTAAGAGATGGGGAGCAGCAAATTTCAGGTATCTTCACAATTTGACAGGCATCTGCCTCTCCTGTTGCATTTACATCTCCTGCATCTTAATTCTCCTTATCTGTTCTTTTTTCTTCTATAGTTGCATGTGCTCTGCTATACTGGTGGCAGTAATGACCTTGATCACACAAATCAAGTCTAGATTACTTTTTCTTTTACTTTTAGAACTGCTGTAGTAAATTTCAAGATTTTCTTTTCCAGACTAGAAATAATGTAGCACTGTATCTTCCAACTCCTTCTCTCTACAGGTAGTTCTGATCTAAAGTCACATCTCTCCCTGCCTTACTGGGAAAGGAACTGGGACTACTGCACAGAGCTAAATCCCTAGCCTTTTGAATGTTTAAACAGTCTTACTAAGTCAATTAAGTTATCCACAATGGTCAAACATGGCATCTTCTAGCGTCAGCTTCCCCGAGGGCTAAGATTATAAGTATTTGTCACTATGTCCAACTCTACCTACATTTTTAAAACTTCAATGTCTCTCTAATACTGAGCAAACTAAACTTAGGCTTCCACATGCTCCAATGGAATATATTCTGACAGCAACTACAACTGACTTCCTGATTCAGAGCGGCTGACTTAGCTGGGCCTACCAAGAACTTGCTCTTAATTCTGGAAGAACAGCTCACCATTAGAAGACCAAAGTCACGCTGGAAACCTAAATGCTGAGATGTCAAAGTCCACAGTGTTAAGCAAATCACATTTTAAATCAAATGGATCTGCCAACTCACCTAAGAAAAGCACTGCTTTATTAATACAAATTATATAATCAAATACAATACTTCCATCAACAAGGTAGAAACTCACAAAAGAGTGACTACTGTTCACATGCTTATGTCCTCCATTCCCATCTGGAGCAATGTAGAAGCTAACACTACACAATAACTGAATCTTCATTCTAATCCACAGCTGAGCCACTAGTTACACTTCTCTAGATAATTTTACCTTAAAAGCTCTTAATCCTCAGTTCATCAGACTATACTTTAGTTTTGAGTTTCTTCTATAAAAGTTAGCATTAACTGTAAAGACTAACAGATTATGACCTTATTCTTTCTCAGAGTCATTGAAAGATATTTTATGCTCCATTTGGCAATTACCATATTGGCCCATTGGATCCATTTAATAAATTCACAAGGCACAAGAGAAGCTTATGTAATTCATTTTTCCTATATCTTAAAATATGCTGCCATTTCATTATCCAGGGATTTATTTTATCATTACCCATGAATTATATCCAACACTACTTTGGAAGAGTACAACAATAAGAAAATGGGAAAACGACAGAATTGCTAGTCTACACTGAACAATGGTGTCAATAGTAAAGTCATTATCCTTCAGTTTTCTCATTGCATTGTCCCAAGTATTTTGCATCATCTTTCAAAAACGAATAGAAGAATACAAGAGACACCATCTTTGTAGACTGCTTTTAGCTTCCCATGATGGAAGAAAATTTCAAGATTTTTAATTTCTTCCCATCAAGACAAAGAAAATTTAACTGATAGAAGATGAGTAATTACTAGAGAAATAAGTAGTATGAAATAATAATATTTAAATAATCACTAATTTAAATACAGATTTCTCTTATTTGGAAAAGAGACAATAAAGCAATACTCTAAACTCTATTTCATGAGTGTGAAAGAAATTATGCTGACTTATCCAGTCTGTCATTTACCTAGAAGAATTTTTTCAAGCAGTATTTTGCAACACAGACCACTCAGTTCTACTAAAAGTAAAGATCACAGTCTACTTTTCTCTATTTATGATGTCTGCATGCTACAGTTTTACCTGACACAAAAATGCTTGTTATAGTTAAATTTAACAAAAATTCCTAAATGTTTTCACTAACCTTCTATTCTTCTGTATGCTATCAAGATATAAGATGCATATTTTAAAGAGACAACCCATGTAGGACAGAGATATGAATGATGATTGTTTTCCTCCAACCTACTAGAAGATTCAACATTAATCTTCTTCCTTTAACCTCTTATATTCACCATCTGGAAGACTGCTATATTACTTGCCATTTACAAATGTGTGTGTGTGTGTGTGTGTGTGTGTGTGTGTAGCTTAATTTTTATTACACAAGCCTTCTTAGTTAACTTTCTACAAAGAAATATATAAACATAAATTTTTACCCAATAATAATAATATCCAGAGTAAACACTACATATTTTGGTGCTTCACATCCAAAATATGCAAACATATTTATCATATAGATATTTCAAACAAAAATATACTTCACAAAAATGAAATAGTATGTTGATCTATTTTAGCTTGTTTCTTTCCATTCAAACATAGGACTACCATAAATTTAAAATTTATAGTTGTTCAAATTTCTTGTAAATTTTATGATTTCTCACACTACAGTGGCAATTTCTACATTATCATCCTAAACAGAAAACACTGCAATACCCTAAGATATCAGTATAGAGGCCAGAGATACGAACGTGATACCAACTTGCATATAGGTAAATATGGAAACTTGAGAGAGCGAGCACAAAATAACACCAGGAACTGGGAACATAGCTCAGGGGCAGAACACTTGGTAGCATACAAATCCCTGGGTTCAATTTACAACAAAGCCTTTCCAAACTAAAAAGAAACAAGGGCAGAAAGGAGGCCGGCAGGAAGAGAATACTCACAGAAAGGTGTCATTGTGAAATGTAAGAGCCCATACTACCTAGATTTTTAAGTGCTGATGTCATCATAGTACAGTTTTTTAAAAATATTTCTAGTTTCTGGATGTACATGTTAGGACTATGACCAAAACAGGAGCCAAAGCGAACCCAAATTCTTCTATGAAAGCGAGCGCTTATATCATTTTCGAGGGGGTCTACCTCAGCCCACTGATTTTATTGCCATTTTAAGAAATGCTTGTACTTTATTTTTCCCCACTATTTTTATTAATATACAAATACATTGTATTTACAGTGAATTTGGATTTTTCGTACATCTATTTATCATATCAAATTTACAATCTCTTCCCATTTTCTACCCTCCCACCGGCTCCGGCTATCACTTCATATGGTTCCAAAGAATGCCTGTGTTCTGGGTTTTCCAAGCCAGAGAAACCATACAATGTTTAACATATTTATCTTCCGCACCTAAGTCATTTCACTTAAGTCACCCTCGGCTTCCTATTCCTCTAATGGGTTCACAGTAGTTAAATCTTGATGCCTCTACTCTGAATCCAACCAACCCCTTTATTGAGTTATTCACCAAAAGGTTTTTTTCCATATTTTCCTACATCTTTGTTGTTATTGTTAAACCTGGCCTTACCCACCAGTTCACATTAGAAAATAACTATAAGCATGTAGTTCAAAAGACTAGTTAATTTGGGACAGAAAAAAAAATAAATACATACATAAAACTCAACTGCCTTAGCTGAATAGTGGAAGGTTCATATTTGTACATTCACAAGGTTATCTTTACATCAATCAGTTTCCTTAGGATAAACTTTCATTAGTGACCTAATAAGCAAATTGCTACAACAAAACAAAGTTAAAACTGCATCACACTGCTACATTGAATGAAGTCAAATCTATACCACATAAATATACTTAAAGTGACAGACATGAAGGCAAATTTAGTTATTTCAGAATTCCTTTAACTTTCATATCTTATTTACTCATTTCACAGATTACCAACCTACTTTTTTCTCAGCTCATTCTCCTCTAGCTGTTGTCACTTTTTCCTCTGGGGTCACTGGTGTCACTGGTCTCTCTTTCACTGTCCAAATTTCCTTTAAGTATTTTCTGCAATACTGGCTCAGTGGCTGCAAATTCCTTTAAGCTGTCTCTGTCATGGAAAGTTTTAAGTTCTCCCTTTAAATTAAAAGATAATTTTGCTAGATACAGCAGTCTTGGATGGTATTTACGTTTTTTTTAGTACTTGGATGACATTGCTCCATGATCTCCTTGCTTTTAGAGTTTGGACTGAAAACTCTACTATTATCCTGATAGGTTTATCTTTGTAGGTCACCTTCTGTTTTTCTCCTACCGCTTTTAGTATTTTCTCTTTGTGTTGGGTTTCTAGAATTTTAATTATGATGTGTCATGATGAGGATCTCTTCTGATCAAAGTTGTTTGGTGTTCTGTATGCCTGCAATAGTTGCATGTTCATTTTTCTTAGATTTGGGAAATTTTCTTCCATCATTTCATTAAACATGTCCTTTAAGCCTTTTGTTTTGTCCTCAGTCTTCTCCTCGATTCCCATAATTCTGAGGTTGTTACTCTTTGAATCGTCTATCACCCGTTGTAATGATTCGCTTTCTCTATTTACTTTGTGTTCTCCATGGACTGTATAGTGCAGCTTAGTCACTTTATTTTCTAGGTCTGATATTCTAGTCTGAAGTTGTTTAAAGTGGTTGCTTATTATTACCTGCGTGTTTTTGATTTCCTGAATATCTGCATTCAATTTTTCTATATCTGTTGTGTACTTCTCTAATTTCTTCTTTTGTCTTCATTATCTTCTGGTATATTTCTTCTTTGGTCTCCTCTAGTTGCTTTTCAAGGCTTGCTTTTTGCTTAGCTAAGTGTTGTTGTAGCTCTTGCGCTGTCTGCTTTATTTCCTGCTTTGCTTCCTGGTTTAATTCCTGCTTTAACTCTTGCTTTAATTCACTGACTATCTGAGCCCAGAAGTCACCACTATTCCTGTCCAACTCTTTCGGTTCTTCTTTGGGTTCTGCAATTTCAGCACCTCTTGTGCCCTCCCCTAGGGAGTCAGATCTTTTTGTGTAAGATCCGTTACCACGTTTCCCCATGGTTCTGCTACCTCTGACTGTCTCTGGCGTGGAGGAAAGAAAATGGCTCCTGCTGACGTCACTGCCTGAGACGGCTGTTGAGCCCTGTTTCTGATCTGGGATCCCGCGGCCTTTTCTAGGGGGAGCGGATGCTGCGTTTGCAGTACACGCACCCGCGGACTGGTGCTTCTGAGGCTGGAGCCGCCCACTGCCAATAATTCCCACTTACCCGGATCCTCACTTACCTCGGGCTGAGGTTCTGGCCTCCTGACCTTGTTTGTGATCTGTGGGTGCTGGCAGCTCGGGGACACGCCAAGTTGGATGCTTCTTTCCTCCTCTTCCGAAGTGACTTTTGGATTTCAGACCCACCGCAGCCTCCTCTCCCATTGTTGTGTGTTCCGTCCTCTCCCAGCTCTCTCTCCCAGCTCCGTTCCATCAGATATTCAGGTCCCCGCGAGCTTTCCTCCGTCCGCAGCTGCCTGCCATTTGCTGCCGGCTGCAGCGGCTTCCTGGACCGCGGGGGTTTCTTTTCCTCCGGTTTCGATGATCCTTCGGAGTTTCTGGCCTCCCGCTGGTCGATGTTCAGTTTTTGGGGATGCTCCTCTCTTTCCTATCTACACCAAATACGCCTTTTTAAACTTTCTTCTTGACTTTTTAAGTGAGTTGATGTGCACTGCTGTTACTTAGTCGCCATCTTGGCCTGAAGCCCAAAATGCTTGTACTTGAAACACTGCCCTTCTTCTTGCTGTATTCTCCAAGTGCTCTTAGATGTATATTCCAACAGTGCTGTTTTTGTGCACAAGAATAAGTATAAAGTGAAGAAATAAATTCCCACTATATTTTTTCCAGGAGGATTCAACTTCACCAAGCTAGATACTGCTTACTTATAATTAATTTTAATATTATAGTAGTGAAATTTTTTTTCTTTATGTTTTAATCTGGGGACAAAAACAAAACCCAGTAATAGATTGTCAACATTAGTATGAAGGGAGATGAAAAATGACTTAATAACACCACAGCAGGATTAATACTGCACAATAGATCATAGAACCATAAAACTTGACAAATTCATTTTTGTATCACTGTATATTCTTGCTAATAGGGCAGAGTATATCTGAAAAGATGTTAATACCTTACTACAAAATGCTGATCAGCTTGAACTGGAGAGAATATAGTTTGCAAAAGGGGGTAAAAACTGTCCTCATCAATATACAGACCACATTTAAATACAGCACAAAGAAAGAACTAAGAGCAAGTGATTTCAAGCAGAAAGCTAGTACTTGATTGAAATCAAATGGTACAATTTAAAAAATGAGCCAATGGTAACCAAGAAATCTATTTCCACTTCAAGAACCTCCAGCCAAGGAATTAAAATTAGAAAACACAGGGGAGCCAAGATGGCAAAAGTGAAAGATCATTTTGTCAGTGGCTCTGAGTGATTCAGCTGGAAGAAATTTAGTAAAGGAGTTTCCTCTACAGCCTGGCCTAGGAATGCAGAAAATGGATAGGACCTAAACAGTGACTAAAGGACCAGAAGAAAGGCAATAAAGATTTCCAGCAGGCTCCCAGACAAGAGAGGGACTAGGGTCACAGAGGATCAGCAAGCACAGATCACAAGCAAGGAGTGTGTGGGAGTATTGAAGCAAGGATGGCACATAGAAGACACAGATCCCTCCTGTGGCTCTAAATCTAGAGGCTCTCTGCACCCACAACAGCAGCCCTTGGCCATGGTGTGCTGCAACATTAAGTTATTCCCGTTGAGGTGCAGAGGCACGAAGTGATCCAGTCCAAAAGGCCTCAGAGCCTGGAGACTGGGGACTGAAGGCCAACCAGCAGAGTTACAGTGCTGAAATCATTATCAGTGTCTGCTGGCCGACACAAAGAGGAGAACTGGAAGCACACTGTGAGCTCTCTCAGGATAAAGTCAACAAACACACTGTAAGCCAAGGACTCTCCAAGCTGGCAAAAGGGGAGAAGGAAAAGACTGTATTCCCTAAAGATTGGAGGCTAATGAGAGTAGGTCTCAGAAAGCAGTGGGCACATCCCCACACTCCCACAGCACAGGTAAGAGAGAAGCCAGCTATCCTGGGTGTGGTGTGCTCAAGGGAGAAGAGTAAAAGTATCTTTTGACAAATCGCCATTCTGTCCTCACTCAACCCAACCTCACAGGAGCAGCAGGAAATGCCATGGAGTAGGACATCTTGGCAGACTGGGACTCAAGCAGATCAGAGGGAACTGGTTACCTTCTCCTTTGGTTGGCAGGAACCATGGTTTTGAGTGTGGAGATTTCCCATACAAACAACACAGGCCTTTTTTGGACTTCAGACTCACTTCAATGATTTTCTGTGAGTATAAATGAACATGTATTTTTTCTGTGTGTATACTGAACTTGTATTTGTAAGGCTTCTTTTTTTCTTCCTTTGCTTCCCTGCCCTTCTTTCTATTTCTCTTGCTAGTTTCTGCATTTCCTTCCTCTCTCAAGTAACTCCATAAGACCTTTTAGAACAGCCCTTCCTATCGGTTCTAGAGACACACACTATTTGCTCAGAATGCTCCTCGCTTTTTCTCAGTGTTGTTACTACTGCTTAAGTTTACCACTTCCTTCTTCTGCTTGCTGTCACACTCCCAAAACTAACCTTTAGCTCTCAGTCTGCTCTCTCCCAAACCCCATCACTCTTATTAACAGTATTGGTGTTAATAACTCACATGTTGGGAAGCAATAACTGTACAGTATTTAGCTCAATGTAGACCATTAAGATACATTATTCTCTATGCTATCAATAATAACTTAGTGTCACCTTCAACAAATTCTTCTAACATGTTACTAGACAATCTGTATTCATTAGCAGTATACATTACATTTTTGATGCTAAGAGCAGAACAGTTGTATGAGTAGGTATCTTGTTATCTATGTGTTAAGTTTAACCATTGATCTGAATATCTGTCCTGCTAGAAAGCATACGGCAGGTGGAGCCTACTACAGGTTGATAACTTCGGGTGACTTGGTTCTGTCTAGTAAGCAATATAAAAGAATTATTTTATTAGTGATGGTGATATAGTATTAATGTCAATGGAACAAGTCTTTAAGGCAGTATCAGGCTCATTTAGGTATACACATTTATTGTTAGACTATGCCTTTTAATAAAAAGGGCAGAATAGTTGTAGCATTAAACTGGTTAGCAGATTCTATCCATAAATTATTAGTCTTAGATTACAATGTTACTGTAAATCTTTACACAAATTGTAGATGATGGCATAGACAATTAACTTGATTTCCAAGATATGCCAACAAATACCTTGTCTGTAGACCACATAAATTTTTCAGTGATCAGGGAGATTAGGTAACCAGCAGAAGATTAGCCAGGGAGAAGACTCCCAAAATTATTAGATAAGTAAGCAAAAGCACACATAAATACTAAAAATCTTTACAAAATCTGCACAGTACAAACAGCCTGTCAACATTCGATTTATAATCTACAAGAATAGAACCTTGAGGAAACCAAGGCAATAAGTCACTTGTAAAACAGTCTGACTTCACAAAAGCAGTTATCATGGGCCTTGAAGTAGCAGAACCTACAGGAAAGGAAGTCAAAAACAAGTAGAATTATTGGCCAAAGAGGTCAAATAAGAGATCTTCAAGCAAATGCAAGAGATACTGAGTGAGTTCAAATCAGATTTAGTCAAAGAAAAGAAACCACAATAAATAAGAAGCTTAAAGACTATAACGACACAAAGAGATTAACATGATGATGAAAGGAATAAACATTTGAGTAGAGAACTAGAAAGAATGAAAAGGTTCCAAGATGACCTCCAGGATAAGAAAACCTTACACATGGGTAATCAGCTCAAGAGCATCAAAGCTAGATTATCAGATCCTGAAGATAAGATTGACAAATAATGCTAACTGCGAAACAAAAAGACCAGAGAGAGACTAGATGCAACAACTGCTACAAGACTCAAAGAGAAACCGCAGTATTATGGTACTAAAAGAGAAAATGGAGGATAGTGAAGAAGGTATAAAGGACACATTCAATGAAATTATAGAAGAAAATTTCCCTCATCTAGGAAAAGAAATGAACGTTGAACTAATGCAGGCCTAAGAACACCAAAGAGCACTGAACAGCAAAGAACATCTCCATGATACCTTCTAGTCAAAATCCTTGACATACATAACAAGAAAGAATCCTAAAAGCTGCAGAAGAAAAACAGAAAAAAACCTACAAAGACAAACCCATCAGAATAACTGCAGACTTAACACAAACCTTACAGGCTAGGAGACCAAGGAAGACATCATTCAAGTGCAAAGAGATCATAAATATCAACCCAGACTGTTATATCCAGCAATATTATCCTCCAGAATAGAGAGAGAAATTAAAATACTTCATGATAAAGAAAACCTACAGGAATTTACGACCACTAGAATAATACTGAAGAAAATGCTTAAGGAAACCTTACAGACAGGAAAACCAACAGCTCCAACGATGGCAGAAAAAATAAAACAATAAATAGAGGAGAAAGAACAGTAGTATAGAAAAAATAATCAACACTGAAGCATCATAATGGTGAAGGGACATAACAAATGTATTTCTGTAATAGTGTATAATATTAATGGTCTACATTCTCCTAGCAAAAGACACAGATTGGCTGATTAGATTAAAAAAAGAACAATGACTTGTTGCTTGCAAGAGACATGCTTCACACATAAAGAAACACATAGACTGAAAATGAAAATCAATACTTCACACAACTGGATCCAGGAAACAAGCAGTGATAGTCATACTATTCTCAAACACAGCAGATTCCAAAGCAAAGCAGGAGACACAGATGGACATTATATACTGGTTAAAGGAACTACCCAACAGGAAGTCACAATTATCTATATTTATGCATCAAACTTCAGGGCACCAAATTTTAAAAACAAAACCTACTGGACATACAAGGACAAACAGGGTCAAATACAATTATACTATGAGATCTCAGTACCCCACTATCACAAGTAGATAGGTAAACCAGACAAAAAATTAACAAATGCTACAGTTAAACCACAGTATGGAAAGACTTTACTTAACTGATATTAACAGAATACACTTCACAGAAGCACACATGGCATTTCCCAAAATTGACCATATTACAGGCCAGAAGGCCTATTTAAACAAATAAAGGAGCTGACATCATTTCTTGCTTCCTTTCTGATCACACTGGAATAAAACTGGAAATCAATAGCAAAAGAAACTACAGAAGCTATACAATACATGGAGACTAAATATTACTGAAGAAACAGTGGGTCACAGAAAAAAAACAGAAATCTAAAGACTTCCTAGAGTCCAATAACAATGAAAGCACATACCAGAACGTGTAGGGCACAATAAAAGCAGTACTAGGAGGGAAATTTATAGTTATGAATGCATAATTTTTTTTAAAAAGAGCAATCCCCCCCAAAAAAATCAATTTATTCATGTACTTCGAGGTCTTAGGGAAACAAGAACAATCTAAATCAAAAAGTCGTAAACAAAATTACAAGGATTACAGAAATTGATGAAACTGAAACTAAAATACTAAAGATCAACAAATTTCTAGACACATTAAAAAGTACTGAAACTAAAAAGACACAAAAACCTTGAATAGCAAACAAAGCTGATAAAATCTCTATCCACAAAGAAATGTCTAAGACTGGATGGCTTCATAACAGAATTTTACCCGTACTTCAGAGAGGGACTCTAAAAGGCTTCTCAAAGTGTTCCATGAAACAAGAAAAGGAACATTGCCAAACCTGTTTTTGGAAAATACTACTATCCTGATACTAAAATGAAGCAAAGACTTAACCAGAAAAGAAAACTATAGGCCAATCTCCTTAGTAAATATAGATGCACAAATTCTCAATACAACCCTGGCAAATAGGATCCAGCAAGTAATTAAAAAGATCACACCCCATGACCAAGTTGGCTTCATTCCTGGGGTGCAAAGTTGACTTAATATATGCCAATTAATGTAATATATCACATTAGTAAAAGCAAAAACAAAAATAATATTATCAACTCAGTTGATGAAAAACGGCTTTGAAAAAAAATCCAGTATCCACTCATGATTTAAAAAAAAAAAAAAAACGAAAAAAGGGTACAGAAGGACCTTGCCTCAAAATGATATAACCCATACATGCCAAACTTACTCCAAGCATCATAGTAAACAGGGAGAAATGAAAAGCATGCTGGAGAGGTTATAGGGAAAAGCAACCCTTTTACACTGCTGTAGGACTGTCAACTGTTACAACCAATGTAAAAAATAAGTAAATAAAACAGGAGAGTCCTCTAAAGGCTGGAAATAAATACTCCATTCCATACAGCAATATCTCATATAGGTATCTTTCCAAGAGAGTTCAAAAAAAAACATATAACAGAGATACATGTATACACAGGTATACAGCAGCACAACTAACAATAGCTAACTTGTGGAAGATGTCCGTAACATATCCATAAACAGACCAATGGACACAAAAATTGTAGAATACGTACACAATGGAGTACT
>PVKB01001415.1:388950-421243 GCA_004027205.1 Ctenodactylus gundi
ATGTTGATGCAATATATATGTGCACAAACCACTGTGCATACATACATACACACAAGGACGCAAGGATGTGTATGTATGTATGGGGCAGAGGCAAATTAGGCTTTACTTCATAGCACCTACTAAAAAACACTTTCATGATTTACAGAATGAGAGTACAGGAAATAGATATGTCTTCATTACTTATGTTAAATTTGACAAACACAGATTCTTGCTATGACAGTAGAAGCAAGGTAACTAAGGCAGCTTAAAATGAAATAAAGAGATCGTTCATCAGTTCAGTGCTAACTGACCAGTTTCCTTAGTCAAGCATTTTTCACTCTACTCAAAAATACTGTTTTTTAAAAGAGCACAGGTGGTGTTCTTTGTACACTAATCTATTTTTCATTTGATTGAAAGTTTGACTTTTGTAAGAATATGGTTAGCATTCTTACAAACGTACCCTTTGGGAACATGCAAAAGATAAATGATTATATGCATCTCTAAATTCACCTAAATATAAAATTTTGTTACAGCACAGAATACTTATGTATTTACAGAAGTAAAAGAAGTATGCTATGGGAAATAGCCCAAAGAATTATTTGAGGGTTTTTTTTTTTAAGATTGATACTTCTCCTTCAAGCCAAGCAATTCTGAGTCAAGCAAAAGTTGATTATTTTCCTACAGAGAGTACATAATCAAGTTTCAGATCACTAAAACTGTCTCTCTGAGATGGAGAAATAATCTAGCCTATAACATAATATACCAGCCACTGTACTACTCACGTAAGAATATACTAAATGCTAAGTAGATCTTTAAAAAAAAGAAAAGAGTATTTCAGGATTGTCCCAGATGTATAACTAGGGAAGAGAGGAAGAAAATCTTTAAGTAATTACGTGGAAAAATACTGATGAGTATTTCTGACTCCAGTCTGTACAAAGATTAATTTGAGAACCTCTAGGTTAGATACTTACTATAACGCTCCACAGCTGTGCTACCACAGAACATATTAAGTCAAGTGTAGTCATTTTCAATTCAAATGAAATAAAACACAGAATCCAACTCTTCAGTCCTACTGGCCACATCTTAAGTGATCAATAACCACACACAGGTGCTGGCTGTGACAGTCACTAGCAAGGATGGCGAACAATCCCACCATCACAGAACCTTATGATTTACGTGCCATGTGTCATCAATCTGTGACACTCAGAGGAGACATTCTGCTCCATTTGAAACATTTGAAAGATGTAGAAAATCATAAGTTTTACCAAATCAGCAAGTCAAGAACTACCAAAAAAAAAAGTCAATTAAAAACCAAAGATACAATGGCAGAATATTTGATGACTTTTATAAACAAGCACAGGGTAATAAACTGAGGGCAAAGGTTTTGCAAATGAAACTACCAGTTTAATAAAAAAAAAAAAGTCAGCAAATTACATGAATAATTCAGGTCCATTTTTAGTAAAGCGGAATTTTCACTGAAGCCATCTATTATTGACTTCAGAGAACCTGTCACTACTCGACTGCTAACAAATATACTGTAACCCAAGATTACAGCTAGTAGTAAAACTAATTATTACTACTACAGAGTCTGGCTCTATGGTCCAGGCTGGTGCTGAACTCAGTATGTAGCCCACAGGAGTCCTCCTGCCTCAACCTCCTAAGTGCTGGGATTACAGTCATGTGCCACCGTGTATGGCTTATGTGGTTCTGGGGAACTGAACACAGGGTCTTACATATGCTAGGGAGGCACTTTAACTACTGAGCTGTATCGTGTATCACTCACCTTTTGTATTCAAGTACCTTCTGATTAAGTCTTGCTCCAATGTCATATATAATTTAATAAAATACCTTAGTCACTTTACCATCATGGAGACTCAATATCAGACAATCAGAACTTAGAGGAGAAGTTTATTGGCTGACACTTTTCAACAAGTTCAGTCTAAAGTTGACTGGCTCAGGGCAGAAACACATGGGATATGAGCCTAGAGAAAGGAAAGCTGCTCACTCCAGGTAGGCAAAAAGCAGGGAAAGAAGGGAAGAGCCAGGGACAAGATAAGACCCTTCCAAGTCACCCTCTCAATGACCAACCAGGCAGTTACTATACTCATGAGTGGACGGATCTACTAACAAGTATAGCTCCCCATGATTCAATAATCATCCAAACACAGGAAGACTTCTGGAGGACATTTTAAATCTCAATTATATCATGGTGCCAAAAAACCAACAGAGGTGAAAAAAAAAAAAAAGAGCAGAGGGTATACCATGTAGGTCAACTATGAAAGTGCTCATCACTTAACCTCATTCAAGTAAAATAAAAGCTATCATGACTTTTAAGAGTTATTCTGGCTACTGAAAATCATCCTTCTTAAGTCCTAATTCTAAATTTTCAACATGAACATTCTCACAACTTCACATACCTGCAAGTCTGAAAAAGAGTTGGACAGCACATCTGTTATTTTACCACTATTTATTGTGTATCAGACACCTGGAAATATATTTTTAAAGAAGAATCACTGATTTTTTTCTGATGGCTCACAAAGGTAAACACAGATGTTGAATGGCTTACAAAATGCAAGGGCAGGTTTAACAAACTGATGTTCTTAGAGCTGGTTTTATGTGCTAAAGTCACCTTTATGTGGGTCCTTTGTGTGCAGCCGGAGGAAGAGCTGGTACCTCACCCAGTATAAAAAAGGACATTGTGCCTAAAAAGGTGGAACAGCGAGTCCTACTAAATCTAAAAGATACTCAATGAACACATCTCACTTTGGTCTTCCATTTTTGTCTTTCCTTTTCGTGTTGCCAAAAACCATTTTAAGAAGCAATTACTTAGTAAGGAAAGCTCTAGGAATTTAATACAAATGCAATATGAAATCCTTCTTTCTATTACAAAGCTAAGAGAAAAATAATGCAAATACAGAAAGCTAATACTATTGCTTCAGGAAAGAAAACATCAGGTAAATCTTAAGAGGTAACTGCTGAGTCAAGAGATTTAATCTTTTTAGAAGAATTTGGCAACATAATAAAGGATGCCAGGAAACTTAACCTAGCCATCAGCAACACATTTAGAATATGTTCATCACACTACTCAGAAGGCAGTCAAATCAGTAAAAACCCGAAACTTTTGCCTTAACTAGTGAGACACTGTGAAACCCAAGACTTGTTTTTTCACAGAGATGCGTAAAATAACATTTCATTCATTTACTATACGTGTGTAAGTGTACACAACAAGAGAGCTATACATTAATTACTGTAAGGTCTGAGGAATGAGATGGCTTAGGAAAAAAATCACAGAATCTAAAGTAAGGGTTAAGGTTCAATACAAAGAACTGCAAAATACCTTGGTCAAGATAAACTACTTGATAGTGAGATCAGTATCGATTAAAAGTTGTACTCAAATGAAAAATAAAAAGGTATTCCTGGTGTTAGAGGGCACTGCTTAGATCTTTGAGAACAAGCACACATACATGGAAAAAGAAATCAATACAAATTACCAGTATAGATCATCAAAGGAAGACTGAAGAAGAGTGAATGAGAATCCTAGACCAAAAGTGTTTGTTTGTTTACAAATCACTAGCAACTTCTATCCCAATCCTATCCCAATCCTTCTAACTTCTATGCTGACACTTGAGAGGTCTGTGATCTACTGGGTCTTGATCCTGAGCACTAGGGAACCATATCATAGTTTTTGCCTTAGAGCTAAATTCTATTATTTCTCAGTCACTAAAAGGGAATTCTCTGGTATACTAGAAGAAACAGAAGAGGGAAAAAAAAACCTTTAAGATGAAATATCTTGTGACTTTTCATTTTTGTATAATTTAAAACTTTCAAAATCTGTAGGAATAAAATAAAGACTATTTACTTAAATTCACCAACTGTTCATAATGTCTTGTCATGGAAAATCTAGTTTTGTCTTTGTTGTTGGTTTTGGTGGTTTTGTTTTTATTTTTGTTTTCTACAGTGCTGGGGATCAAAGTCAGGAACCTCATGCTAGGCAAACACTCTGCCATTGAGCTATATCCCCAAGCCCAGAAAATGTGATGCATTTTTAATCCCTAACGTATAAGCTTTTTTCTTCTGGCAATAAGTTTAACTCTAACAAGTCCACTAATTTCTCTAACAAAAAAATAATTATAATAATTCAGTAGCTACAAGAAAATCAGATTATATCCTAGAAATAATGAATATTTCCTAAACAAAGTTTCCAACCAAAAATGATTTCCCTCAGATATTCAAGGAGTAAATAATTCCCAAGTAAAATAATAAAAGACAGAAAAAGATTATAAACTAATCAGAGCAAACTTCAATAATCATTAGGTTCATTCCCAATATCTTAAGTTTTTTCTAAGTAAGTAACTCATTATTAGGGCTACTTCTATATACGTGATTCCCAAATATACACATCTTAGGGATAGGACATCATGATATCATCCAAATTACTGAACACTCTGATGGTGCTTCAAAAATACAGCATCAGAATAACCTTTATTAGTTTAATGAGAAAAGAAGAGAGTACTTGATTGTCATTAAAGTATATTCTAGGATACCTGATGTCATGGTTTGGATCTGGAGTGCTCCCCCCAAAAACCTCACGTTCCTATGGATATTGTGCACTGGTGGAAGTAGTGCCTAGCTGGAAGGGGCCAATGCTTGGGGTTTGACCTAGAGGAGCGTGTACTATTTCCACCCTTCTAGTCTTCTCTGTTCTGCCATGCTGCTGTGAGGATCTCTGTCTCCGAATTCCAGGTCTGGCTCTAGCTGTGGCCCCGCCATATGATTCCACCATTTTCCAGCTGCCCACCCATGAACAGACTGAGACTTTCTGAAAATGTAAGCTAAAATAAAACTTTTCCTCTCCTAATTTATATATGTCACGATGACGAGAAAGTAACTAAAGCACCCATCAACAGACCAATGGATCCAAAGATTGTTGTATATACGCACAGTAAAGTACTACTCTTCTAATACAGATAGATTTGAGGCTTCTGTAGGTAAATGAATGCAACTTGAGACTATCATGCTCTGTGAAGTGAGTCAAATACAGAAGATTAAATATCACATGGTCTGTCTACTATGAGAAACACAGAATACAGTCATTTTATAGAACCAAATGAGAGTGATACTAAGACTTACGGGGGGATGGGGAGAGTTCAGGAGGGCCAAAAAGGGAGAGGGAAAGGGATTGCAATTTTGACACGATATAAATGTGCACAAAATATGAAAGGTCAATGTAAACACTGTGTATCTCCTATATACATACATATACGTAAAGTATACTCTTCTCACTGTGAAGAAACTTAAAATCCCTCTCTTAATAATTGCTAATCCTGCTTCTTGCTTATTTTTCCCATGAAACACCACACACTAAATATAATTATTACCATGTCCCCTAGCTAAACTTCCCAATCTTATCTGATAGCCTTTTTCTCCCTTACAATAAGTCTCTGCGTTTAGGGTACCCCAACCCAACCCTCCATCTTCTCTGGCTTGTGGAATACATCACATCCTCCCAATTGTCAGGACCAGACCAATTAATGCTTTCAGTGAATATCATTTTACTCCCCATTCATTCTAAGCCCCCTTGCCTAACCAGGAAAGTACCTCATTACACATTCTCCATACAACAGCAAACTTGTTTTCTATCTCTAATGAGACTTCTAGAAAGACAGCCATCAAGTCCCAGTTTCTTGTCAAAGGAAATATTCTAGTTTTGTGATCATCTGTAGAATACAAACTATTGACTCAGACTGAATGCAGCAAATGCTATTTTTCAAGTTCTAATGTTCACTTATTCCCTGTCAGATAATTCTAGTTGGTATTCTCCCACCAGAAGACAATCATTTTAGAGAATTCTTAATGCTGCCATTTATACAGTAGCAAAAACAGTTTATAGAGGATAAAAATATTAAAGGGATTGCACTAGTACAACAAATTTATTAAGAAGCTCACTTGGAAGGTCACGCAGGGAGTGGAGGATATCTACAATGAGAGGAAAAGAAATGTCTGAAACAGGAACTCAGAAGCCAAGAAGGAAAAACAGCACCCACACAATGGAGGAAGGAGTGACAGAAAGGAGAGTTTGGTTAAACACAAGCAAATGTATTATGAAAGATAATGAATGCCTGGCTTCTAACTGCAAGAAAATAATACTGTAAAACAAAAAAAGAAGAAAATTAGAGTGAATCTTATAGTACTGGACTAGAAATAAAGTTACCAATTTAAACTCACAATTCTCAATACATTTACACACAGATAAAAGATACAGAGGAAAATGTAAATATAGTATTTTAATCACCCAGATCTTGGTTTCTAAATACCTTTTCACACTAATAAGAACTAAGGCTTCTTAAGAAAAAATAACAATCCAGGACCAGAGTAGTAAAAATCCAAGATGAGCTTGGAACATTTCTTTGTGCTGGAAAGCAAGAAGATACTTAAGAATGATGGGAATATGTCAGACAGACACAAAAATGGGCCGCAAAGTATCCACTGACCAAGTTCAGGATAATCTGACAACAAAGAGACAAAGGCAGTATATGTATATAATTCACTGAATACAAAGCTCTCAATCTATAAAAACGTACGTTTGGTGAATAAGTGAACAATGTAATGGAGACGAAGTATTTACACAGTTTCAAAAGGACTTTCCTATAGCACCTTATATTAACTATACAGAAATGGAGTCAATATGGCCATATTGTAACTGGCCGAAAGAAAACTGTGCATCGTGATAGACAGTACAATGACAACACTACTCATACAGTCCTTCAAACGTGTGTTAACTTAAATCATGAGGAAAAAAATCAGATGAAACCAAACCAGGGAAAATTTGGCTTGTAATATCCAAAAATATTAAGTTCATAAAAATCAAGAAATGATTGGAAAACTGTTTCAGAAGGAAACAAACTAAAATTATACGGTCATATGCTCTAAAAGACACTATTAGGATATGTGTCAAAGTTGAATAGGGTCTGAGGATTAGATGGTAACAAAATATTTATGTTAATTAATCTGTTACTGTTTTTCTTTTTTTTTTTTACTGAAGATCAAGCCAAAGACCTATGCTCTGAGATACAACACCAGATCATTTTTTATTTCTGATTTTGAAACAGGATCTTGCTAAACCACCAAGTTGCCCGTGCTGGGCTCCAACCTCCAATCTTTCTACTTCAGCCTCCCAGAGTATAAGAATTAGTGCCCTGCATCACCGGACCAGGAAAATTGGTTGATTTTGATTACTGTGTTTTAGTTACACAGAAAAAAATGTTTCTGTAAAAAAATGAATAGTAAAGTTCTACAAGATAAAGCATCTTACTCGTAAACTTGCTTCCATATGGCTCCAAAAAAATTGAATTGTGATTTTTTTTTAAGGAAATCCACTACGAGTTTGGCAAAACTAGGGTCAAAATCATGTTCAGTTAATTACAAACTAAAAGGCCTTAGAGAAGTTGCTTCACCCTCCCTAAACTTTGTTTGCACAGTACAGAGTGGAAGGTCAGTCTCTGGCGATAATAAAGACACCTCAGCAAAATGGCCTACTGTGGACTTTCCAGCGCAAAGTAGAATTTTTTCCTCTGAAGATAAAATCTGATAATGCCTGCTCTCCTCTAATACTTAGAAGACACTACCCAACCCTGGCCACATGGCACATTTTGCAGTCTTTTATCTATCAGCCACAGCTACAATTGCTAGTCTGTTATTTGCAAATCTATACCACAGATTTCATGATCTGCCACAGCCTGTACAGAAAGGAAAAATCTAAGGCCACACTGCTCTGTCTACGGCTCCCCCGTGTCTACAACCATGCAGTGCAGTTTGAAGTTGTATTTTAGTCATCCTTGACTTATTATTCTGACCACAATGCCTCACCTCAGTCCACAAGACAGCAGTACTCAACATCCTATTCTCATGTACTTAGCAGAACTAATATGTCTAATTTAAGGCATGCTTACTTGGCCTTTACCTAGTAGGGTGTTTTTATTTCTAAACTGAAGAGGAATAACAGCAGAACTGCATAGTACAAAGGAAAGAGAGTAATATCACAAGAGAAGGAAAAGAAGGCACCCACATAAAGAAAGCATTTGAGAGGCTTAGATGTCCATCAAGGTTAAGAAATGAATTTGAAATAGTGGTTACTTAATATAACTGCTACACGATTTGTTTTGTTTCATTGTGAGACAGAGTCTATCCCTGCAACCAGATTTGTCCTGAATTCACTACATAGCCCCGGAATGCCTCGAACACAAGGCAACCCTCTTGCTTCAGCCTTCCCCAGTTCTGGGATTACAGACTTGCGCCACCACGCATGGCTTTTGTGCTGATGGGGAATCAAACCGAGTCCTTGTGCTCAGCAAGCACTTTAACCACCAAGCTCTGCCCTTAGCCCTTATATGTCAGTTCTATTTCTTCCCCAAACTACCTGTTAATGCACATGTATGCTACCTTCTATAAGACGGTCCACACAGCTGAGCATGGTAGTACACACTTGTTATCCAGGCCCTCAAGAAGTTGAGGCAAGAGGATTGCCCTGAGTTCAAGGCCAGCCTGAGCTACCTGATGAGTTCAGGACCATACTACAGAGCAAGATGCTATGGACCCTATCTCAAAAAAAAAAAAAAAAAAAAGTCTGTCCCTACACACTCAGTCCAACTCAAAATATAGTCACTGCCACTCTACAATTGCTGGTCTATAGTGAGAGACAGATGTTAGGACTAAGAATTTAGGAAATTTTATAATATTGAACATAGTAACAAAAAACAGGACTTAGATTTTATAGCTGTTGCCAGTAATTTTTAATCTAGTGTTCATTTTATTGTACTTACACAAATGCATTGGATTGTAGCGGCTTGAGGAAGAAAAAATGAACTGATCTTTACCACAGAGTTTGAAAAGCAGCACATGAAGGCTATCAGATGCTGTGTTTATATACAATGTGCTTGCATTTATTAAGCACTTACCACATGCCAGGTTCTCTTTGCTTGATATAAAGGTACCTAATTAAATTCCAACAGCAAGCCACATCCTATTAATATTCTCATCCACATGAGAAAACTGAGGGTCAGAGAGATCTTACTTACACAAGTTCCAGAATGAGTTATATGCCTCACTTCTGAAATTAACCCTTAATTACCAAATTACCCCACCTTAAAAACTACAGGAAGCAGGGAAAGGGTAATGCTAGCTGACTCGAACATGAAGTTGAGAAGGACTTCTTAACATGACAGACTGGATGGTGTCCAGTGAGAAACACGGATGCTTTGGCTGGGTTCTGTGGTATGCAGGAGAGAAAGCAATCCACTTAATCTGTCTCAAGTAAAGACAAAACTGGTGATCACAAAAAAAAAAAAACAACAAATATCTCTCAAAGGGATTTAATGACACAGACCAGATCTCTATCAAAAACCAAAGACAGCTGGCTGTCTCTTAAGGACTATGAGGTCACTGATACTGTAAGTACTTCTGCTTTGTTCTATCATGGTCTTCCTCTACTATGACCTACACACAACCAAAAGCGGCTCAGCCCAAATATATCTGTCAATCCCTGTTTAAATTTTCCTACTGTCTCTCAAGAGACTTTCCCCCAAGAGCTACACCTCAGAAATCAGGCACATCTGTCCAACAGCAATGCAGGTTGGTTCAACTGGAACAGAACCTAAATAACAACCATAATAGCTAGGGGTGAGGGACTAGGGACTAGGTGTGTGCCTTGGACTCAGCAATTCTCCTGCCTCAGCCCCCCAGGTGCTGGGATTCAAAGTCCGCAATTCTTTATTATTACCCAATCTTTCAGAAGACCGTAATAGTCTACAAGGTCTAAGAAAAGATTTGGACACAGGGTTTTGTTTTGCTGAAATTATAGGGAGAGGAGAATAGGACAGAAACTGGGGTGGTAAGAACATAGGCAAAGCAATTTAATAGGAGAAACAGTAACACTGAAAGGTTTTAAATATATGGAATACAGGCTCAAGCAAAGACATATGACAATTCCCTCAGTAAAATAGGAGCAGGAAAGAACCAAACCTCCTAACTTGAGATCTTGGGAAAATGTAGGAAGTTACACAGTATGTATCGTCTTTATTATCTTGTTACCATATGGTAGAGTACTACAGGCAGTACAGTTCTCAGGTCTGACACCAAAATTAGCTGGACAACATTATTAAATTCTTTGAGAGAAAAGAGCAGAAAGCCAATGAAAATAAGGACCCAGGAATAGAAGCTTCCACATGCAGGAACAGATCAGCAACCATCAACGGAAGCAGTTTTGAGAATTGTCGGCATGACAAGAGGAAACCCTAAGTTAGAGATGATTTAAATTTCATATTATTATGTTTTATTTATTTGTGAGACAGGGTCTTGCTCTGTAGCCCAGGATGGTCCTGAACTCACTATGGAGCCCAGGCTGGCCTTGGACCCATAGCAATTCTCCTTCCTCAGCATCCCAAGTGCTGGGACTGCAGTGTGCATCATTACACCTGGCTTTATAGTGCTGGGGAACTGAAATCAGAGCCTTGTACCTTCTAGGCAAGTGCTTTAACCACTCTGCCATTCCTCTAGCCTCAGAAATTACTTAAATTTTAAAGGTGAGAGGCAGAGGGGTGAGAAGGACCTTTAGGACAGATAATTAACTTCGAGATCAGGAAAAACATTGATAAGCAAAGTTTCTGTACCTAGAAAGAATTACTGAGTGAATATGGCAACTTTCCCCTAAACTTCTGAGTAAGCAGCATGGAGAGGGAGATACATGTTTCTGAGGTGGTGAGATTACCAGCTAAGTGTACATGAGCTAAAAGAATGTAATTTCATGGGAGTGAACAGTTCTGTATAATGAAGGAAGCTGTCAATCTCAGGAAAACATCACTGGTGATATTCTTCTGTCTTGACACTTCTGTCCAGAGTGCATATATGTGCAAGCACAGATACTTGAAACATTGTTCACACTAAACATCTGACATTCAAAAATTTTACATTTAGGGCTTTAACATTGCATATAATAAACGATTTTGCTAACTATGAATTTGAACAGCCTGTGTAACAGGTCAGCTGTGTATGCCATATACAAGCCACTAGTTAGGGAGCCTCAGAAAACTAGCTTACTGTAGTTTTATTGTTTTTATTTAACATGATATAATTCTCAAAATAACTGATAAAGCAGGACACTATTATCTCAATTTTCAAGGCAAAGAAAATTAAGAAAAATGGATTCAACACTGGCATCTTAAAGGTTTCAGATTATTGCTGCTTCAATGTTTATGCTTACCTCCCAAATTAAACTTAAGCTTTCTATGAGTAAGAACTATACATTTACTTCTCCCTATAGTGCTTAATATGTAGAATTAAAAAAAGCAAATTCAAAAAATTATCCTTGAAGAAATGCAATTCGCTTTCATACTGCACTCATTCTCAAGTTTCAGAGGCCCAGACTGAAGTGTTCTCAAGGAAAAAAAAAAAAAAAAAAGGTTTAATTGGTAGTCTAAATAACCTGCCTCAATTTAGTCTGAATTTAATTTGGGATCTGCAATACAAAAGTAACCCTAAAACTGACTTCAGAATATAGATATAACCAGGAACCAGCTCCATATAATTTTTTATAATATAAACTAAAAATAACAAATATAAGGTGTCTTTAATAAAGTCCAAATATTCACATTTATATATTTATGTATTTGATAATTCATGTGAAATAATTCTATTTCTATGCATAATATGCAACCATATTATTCAAACTGATAATATCTGAACAGTGAAAATAGAAAATACATGCTTATGTTAAATACTTTAAATTCACTTTTTCTTTTAAGCAAAATGCAAATTTTTCACACTGTTTACCTCACAATGACAGGATAAAATTCCTGGGTTTGGAACCAAGTAGATGATTCCAAGCCATTTTGATGAGGCTGAGCTACAAGTGTCTGCAGGAAACCATCACTACCAAGGGGAAATTGCACTAATACTGAAACATCACATTCTGTTGCTATACAACGTCACAGAAGTAGGCTGAAATGTGATTTGTGGAACCTATGTACTGAAACAAGCTATGTTGCACCATGTAGGTTGAAATTCCAACAAAATCAAGCTCTGAATTTAGGAAAATTCTGAAAGTGAAACAGAATGGCATTCGACCAACAAGAGACTTAGTCTTTAGTTCATCATCAAGTAATAAATTGGACTGAAACAAACAGATGAGTATTGAACCAGAAGGAAAACGAAGGTGTTAGAACTACTATGGCAAAATTTTGTTTCCTTTAAACTAGTGGTCTCCAACCTTCTTGACACCAGGGACTAGTTTAGCCAAAAACAATTCTCCCAATGATGGAAGAAGTGGTATGAGGGGAGCAGTACTTGTCATGCAATAGGTTGTTGGAGGGTAACTTTGAAACAGTAAGCAGCAGCAGCGGAAAGCAGGGGCCAAAGCTCTGCCTTCTGTCAGATCAGCTGCAGCATTAGAATAAAAAGAGTCCACTGACCGGAGGCAGAGTTCGGCTGAGAGCTCACTTCCAGCCCACTATTCATGTGTCCAGGAGGCCAGTCTTCCAAGGCCACAGATCAGTACTGGTCTGCAGCCTGGGGGGCTGGAGACCCCTACTTTAGTCCTTTAACCTTGCTGATACTATAATCTAAGGTTCAGGCTTAACTATGAGATTACAATTAATGGATACCACGAGTCATCTTAAAAATTAAAGATACATGAAGCAAGCTTCAGAGAAAAATTTACTGTAATTCATATCTACCCCCTTGAAATTTACCTTTGTAAATTATAAACAATGTAAAAATATAAGATGCATTTGGACATCAAAGGTTCTTGAAAAACTATGCAGGGCATTTAAGGAGTCCTAAATACAGAAGAAAAGTTGATCCATACTTATCTGAAACTTTATTGTTAGAATCATCTCAGCTCAATTTTGCTTCTAAGTAAAAATCAATTCAAATCCTCAATATCTTATATATTTAGCGTCCAGGATTGCTAAACAGAGCTCATTTACACATAACATTTCAGAACAGATGTACATTAGCAATTTCTCAAAAAGTTTACTTCTATAGTGAAACCTTCCAAATTTAAATAGACATCTCCTAATACAAACATAAAAAGAACTTTTGTGTGCATAGCCTCTATTAAAAACTATGTCCTACAGAGAAAAAAAGCCAAAATCTACTAAGGCTCAGAAAAATTTAAGTCATGTGTCACGGTTACACAAGGAACTAAAGGACAGCTAAAACTGAAGGGAAAGTAACTCTGATATAAGGACTGTGCCAAAGATAAAGCATATGGCAAAATGTTTTCACTAAAACTGGCAAATGATAGAAAAAGAATTTTCTTGAAGAAAATTGCAATAACAATGTTTTTTTCTGAAAGAGGAAATTTGCTTAATACATGACAAAAGTCTACGAAACAATATCATCCCAAAAAACCGCCAATTGTTCCAATCACATCAAAGCTGAAGAGCAGCAAGAGAAACAGCTTTCAGGAAAGGAAGTCAGGAAAGCCATAGTGAGGCAAAAGAAATAAAGTATAAAGAAGACAAAGAAACCCAGATTTGGGTCTCCCTTATCTTTTTCTTTTTGTTTTTGTTTTTTTAAACAGGGTCTCGCTCTGTAGCCGAGGCTGGCCTTGGGCTCAGGACAATCCGCCTGCCTCAGCTGCTGAAATTCCAGGCATAGGCTACTACGCCAAGCATTACATGGTGCTGGGGAATCAAACTTGCTGTGCATTCCTCCAGCCCCCTCCCACATGATCTTAAAATTCTGAGTCAGATTCCCAACTCAGCTCAGCACTAGGCATGAAACTTAAGGAGTATATGAACTGCAATATGTATTGGCCTTAAATTTACCTGGTCTATCTTACCTGGAGTAAATAATGTTCAGAGTTTGCAAGAACATCAAATTGCCCACTTTTACAATGTCCGCTGACCCTACAGTGATGCCTAGAACTCACCAAGCCTATAATCACCTCAGATTCTAGAAAACACAGAGTATTGCATACTATTCAATAATGAGATCACATCCAGGCAGGCAAAAACGACTACACCATTATAAAAACCAAGAAAGCACTTCTGGTCCAGATAGCAGCAAAGTAGAAGCCCTAGAACAGCTATCCCTAAAGAAATTAAGAAGTACAACCGGAAACTGTAACATAGCCTAAGGAGTAGAGATAAAAATAAAGCGGGGCAATCACCAGCTGGAGAACCCTCCCACCCAGCCCACCCAAACACCAGTGTGAACCTAGGAAGGCAGAGAAGCTTGGGGCAGAAGGCTCTTCAGCTCTAGCCTGAGAGGACAACGGCTGGAGGTCAGAGGTTCACCGATTATACAAAGCCGAAGGAAGGAAGACGGAGGTGAGCAGCCTGAAACAGCCCAGATAAGAGCAATCATGAAGAGCCATGGGAGCAGCCGGCAAAAGAGTAGAGCCGTGGTGAAAAGAAGGGGACTGCAGCGTGCCCTACCTGTGCCCTGCCCAGACCCACAGCAGCATGGCCCACCTGTGCCAAGCTGGGGTGCGCAAGGAGTCGCACAATCATTGGCAAAAGGAGGGAGATGGTAACCAGTGTACCCAGAACTTTGCACTGCCCCGAGGGGTCAGTGAGCAGAGCCCCTCCAGCAGCCAGCTACCCTCAACGTGCCCTACCTGGAGGGAGCAAAAGACCAGCTAGCTTTCATCTGTGCCCTGCCTGGAAGAAGAGATCTGTGGGGTGATGAAACCAGGCAGCAGCCACTGCAAGCAGCTCCATCCAAAGCTACACTGACTGATGTTTTTTCTTATTTTTTCTTCTCTTTTTTTTTTTAATTTTTATGCTCAATTAGTTTGTTTGATAGTTTTATTTATAGGACTGTAGCCATTAGCTGATCTGGCTGTACTTTGTCTTACGTCAGTTTGGTATCGTTTTTATTCTTTATTATCTTTTCTCATTTCTCTGTTTTCTTCCCCTTCTTTTCTCTTTCGCTCTATGCTACAGTCCTTTTATTTTTTCATACAACTGAACAGACGCCCTACATTTTACCTAAGCCTTCATACTGGTTTTCTTCCCCTTCTTTTTTCTTCTCGTTGTCCTTTTCTTCTGGCCCTCCCGCCCGCCCGCCCTCTCCCTCCCTCCTCAGAACCCTAATTCTCATTATCATCACCCATAGGGCTTTCCTCTGTCATCTCCTGCCTGGGGCAGGAGTATCTCCAGGCTATTTCCTATCATACAAATGCTTATCTACATTTTGTTTCATACCTAAAACTAACTTCTAATCCTAATCTGCTCCCTCCCTACTCCAGCTCCTCTAGTATCTGAACTAGTAAGAATCAATAATTTTGAAACATATAGAAAGATTAACAGAGACACATTATTTGTACACTATTTTGCTGGAAACAAATCAGTAACACAGTTTTGTGTATATATTACTACCAATAAGATAGTGCCATCATGAACAAATTCCTCTTATAGGTCATTTAAAAATGCATATAGAAATCACCTTGAGTAGTTCAGATCATAATTAGTAGGCTAAGCAGGGATTGGATATTTATATTAATATTTGGTTGGCATAAATATATAGCTAGTAGATAGCAATTATATGTCACATCCTTAAAAACGGTATGTGGTTGGACTTAAAACAATATAGAACATTATTTTAGTGTGTGTCACCCTATCAATATCAATACTACAAGTGAATTTGAGGCTTAATTAGATGTAGAGTGCATATAACACTTGTTACTGTTGCAAGGAGAATATACTAGGCTCTGCTACTTAGTTATTGATATTTGACAGTGCTGTAAAGGTTAAACCTTGACTCAAAATGTGGATGCCAACATGGTTAATGATCTCCAAGTTAACTTAACAAATACTCTGTCTGCGGACCATATATAGTTCTGTATTTTGTGTCTCCTTCACCAAAGAATGAAAGAGAGTCAGGTCTCAACAGAAGGCTGGAAGGTGAGAACAACTTCAAAATTAACAGCAAAATAAAGCTAAAACAGTCATAAATTATAAACCTTGGAAAAAGTCAAGGTAACAATTACAGCAGAAACAGTCTAATAAAAGAATCTCTGGAAAACACACAAAGCCCATCAACACCTGAGCCTCAACTGACTGTAACAAAACCACAAGGAAACAAGGTAATAAATCAACTACAGAAAGAACTGATAGCCAGAAACCAGTATTAGGGATCTTGAAATAACAGATCCCAAATATGGCAAAAGCAACGACGATAATTTCTGGACCCAGAAATTCTTACAAGAAATGAAACAGTTGCACAAGGAGCTCAAAGCAGACATATTTGCACTAACAAAAGTCATTAACAAGAAAGCAGAGAAAAATTAACAAACAGATATTGAAGCAATACAAGAATTTAAGGAAGAGTTTAGCAGATATAAAACCAATGAAATCTGACCTTCAGGATATGAAAAATACACAATAAAAATAAGTAACCAGCTTGAACATTTTGAATACAGGTTATCAGACCTAGAAGATAAAAGTGGATAAGCTGGGGCATAAGAGCAGTGTAGAATGTAAAACAAACAAACAAAAAACACCTAGAAATAAAATGGTTACAACAGTTGACGGATGACTAAAAGAAAAACAAGCTGAGAGTTATGGGAGTACAAGAGAAAACCAAGGACCAAAAAAAGGCTTGAAGGTTATGTTCAATGAAATTATTGAAGAAACTTTCCCAAATCTAAGGAAAGAAATGAACACTGAACTACACAGAACCCCAAAGAACTTTAATCAGAAAAGAACCTCACCATGACACATCATAATTAAAATACTAGAGACCAAACACAAAGAGAGAACATTAAAAACTAGAGGAGAAAAACACAGGATGACTTAGAAAGGTAAGTCCAACTGCAGATTTCTGATCCTAAACCCTAAAGGACAGGAAACGCTGGCGCAATATCATCCAAGTGCTAAGAGAACACAAATGCCAACCCAGACTGCTATATCCAGCAAAATTATCTTTTTAAAATAAGAAAGTAAAACTTTCCATGATAAAGAAAGCCTAAAGAAATTGCAGCCACTAAACCAGCATTGCAAAAAATACTTAAAGGAATCTTAGACGGAGAAAGAGACACTATCAGCACCAAAGACTTCAGAGAATTAGACAAAAGAAATAGGAGAATGAGCTGAAAAGAAAGGAAATCGAGTAAGTAATACTGAAAAATTATAATGATGGCAAGACATACCAAATATACCTCAATAATCATTCTGAATGTAAATGGTCTTAATTCATCTACCAAAACACAGACTGGCAGACTGCATCAAACAAAAACAAAAACAAACAAAAAACGATTTGCTGCTTACACAAGACACACTGTAGCCACAAGGAAACACATAGACTGAAAATAAAAGGATGAAACTTACTATTGCATGCAACAGGACCCACGAAACAAGCAGAGGTAACATCTCTACACTGCCCTTATGCTCCAACTTAACCACTTTAGTCTCAGACACATCACACTTCAAAACAAAACAGATGAGGAGAGACAAAGATGGTCAATATATACTGGCTAAGAGAACAACAGAACAGGAAGAATTCACAATCATCAATGTATATGACCAAACTCTGGAGCACCTAATTATGTAAAACAAAAATTATTAGATCTGAAAGGATACATAAAGTCCCAACACAATAAGAGGCTTTAATGCTCTGCTATCACAGATAGACCAATCAACTAGACAGAAAATCCACAAATAAATACTACAGTTAAATGACATAATAGAAAACTTGTATTTAACAGATGTCTACAACGTATTCCACCTAACATCAAAGAACACTTTCTCAGCAGCACATGGAACATTTCCTTAAGCAGACCGTATCATAGGCCATAAGTAATGCTTAAATAAGTACAATGTATAAAACTGAAATAATTCCTTGTATATTTTCAGATCACAGAATAAAACTAGAAATCAACAGCAAAAGAAATGCAGAAAAGTCACAAATACATGTAGACTAAATAACTTACTGCTGAACAATGGATCACAGAAGAAATCAGAGAGGAAAATAAAAACTTCATAGCCTTAAATGATGAAGGAAGTATAGCATATCAGAATCTATGTGACACTCTGAAAGCAGTCCTTAGAGGGAAATTCATAGTCAAAAATGCACACTTCAAAGGAACAGAGCAATCACAAATAAACACAGTAATGATGTCAGTCAAGGGTCTAGAAAAACAAGAAAAATCTAAACCAAAAGGTAGAAGAAAATAAATTATAAAGATCAGATGTGAAACTGAAATTTAAAAATAATTTAAAAATGGATCTAGATGCTGGTTCTTAGAAAGAATGACAGACCTCACTAAAAGAAGGAAAGAAAAAACATGCATCGATACCATTAGAAATAAAAACAATGAAATTACAAGGACCACTGCAGAAAATCAGAATATTATATGGAACTATTTTGAGCACTTACATTCCAACAAGTTAGAGAGTTGGGAAGAAATGGATGACTTTCAAGACACATAAAAAAATACAAAAATCGAATAAAGAAGACATAAAAACCTTGAATAGCCCCCATTACATACACAGAAATTGAACAGTGATAGTTTCTACCCACAAAGAAAAGTCCAGGACCAGATGGACTCACAGAATTTTTCAATACTTCAGGAAAGAACTAACTCGAATGCTTCTCAAACTGTTCCATGAAACTGAAAGAGAAAGGATACTACTGAACACATTTCTGAACGTTAGTATCACCCTAGTTAAAAACCAGACAAAACCTTAACCAGGAAGGAAAACTACACACCAATCTCCCTAATGAACAAAAGAATCCTCAATAAGATTCTGGCAAACAGAGTCCAGGAAGTAATCACAAAGATCAAACATCATGATCAAGTGGGCTTCACACCTGGGATGAATCAATCAATGTAACATACCACATCAACAAAAGCAAAAATAAAAACCACATGATCATCTCAACTGATGAAGAAAAGGCCTTTTGACAAAATGCAACACCAATGCATGATGAAAATGCTAAGGAAAATAGGTTATTTAAGGGACTTAGCTCAAACTGATAGAAGCCATATATGCCAAACTTGACAGCAAATATCACAGAAAATGGAAACAAAAGAAAGCATTTCCCCATAAATCAGGAATATGACAAGGCTGTCCTCTTTGACCACTCCTATTTCACACAGACCTTGCAACCCTTGCCATAACAATCAGGCAAAAAAGTAAAATGAAGGGAATATGTGTCTGAAAGGAGGAAGTCAAACTATCCTTATTTGCAGATGATACGATTATCTACAAAGAAGACCCCAAAAACTCCACCATGAAACTCTAAGAAATAATAAATTTAGCCAAATTACAGGCTACAGAATCAATATTTAAAAAACAGTATTTCTTTACATTAACAATGAAATCACTGAGAAAAAGCAATGAATAAACTGATTCTCAATAGCTCAGCAAAAATTAAATATCTAGGAATAAATCTAACCAAGGAAGTGATGCTGGGAAATTGAACTTGGGTACTTAGTGCCTGACATACTAGGCAAGTGCTTTAACCACTGAGCCATTCCTCCAGCCCCTCTTTTCAATTTCTTGATACAGTTAAAGATGCCGTACCCCTTTCCCTTTTTTTTTTTTTAATGTCAGTACACTTCGGCATCAAATCAATCCTTGGCTTCTCTGTGATAGAAAATTTTTATTTACTTATTTATTTATTATTCATTTATTTATGTGACAAGGTCTTGTTTTGTACTCCAGGCTGATCCTGAAGTCACTATATAGGGCAAGTTGGCCGAGAACTCACAGCAATCCTCTTGCTTCAGCCTCGTAAGTGCTGGGTTTCAGGCTTGCCCTACCATGCCCAACATATGTGTTACAGGGTAATCTAACTCAAAGCCTCTTGTTTAGTAGGTAAGTGCTTTAACTGCTAAGCTATGCCCCAGCCTGAGAACTTCTATAACTGATTCAATCTTGCTATTCATTGGTTTTCTATGTTTTCCTGATTCATTACATAGGTTTTATGTGGCCTGAAATTCAACTGTTTCTTCCAGGTTTTACAATCTGTTGGGATATAACTATTCATAATAATCCCTAATAATCCATTGTATTTCTGTTTTATCAACTGTAAAAAGTCTCCTTTTACAGCTCTTATTTGAGTCTTCTTCCACCAATTCTTGATTAGTCTAGGTAAAGGTCTGTCAATTTGTAGCTTTTCAAAAAAAAATCAACTTTTTCTTCTTTAAGACAAGGTCTCACTGTGTATCAGTCCAGTCCCAAACTCATCACACAGCTGAGACTAGCCTCAAACTTAGAGCAATCCAGGATGGAGGAATGACATAGCAGTTAAAGTGCTTTCCTAGCAAATGCAATGCCCTGGGTTCAATTCCCCAGCACCACATAAGCTGGGAGTGGTTGGTGTAGGCCTGAGATCCTAGCACTCTGGGAGGCTGAGGCAGAATTGCCTGAGGTCAAGGTCAGCCTGGGCTCTAAAGTGACTTCAGGACCAGCCTAGGCTACAGAATGAGACCCTGTCTCAAAAAAAAAAAAAAAAAAAAAAAAAAAAACACTTAGGGAAATCCTTCTGCCTCCACAGCCTCGCAAGTGCTAGGATTACAGGCATGTGCCACTATACCCGACTAATTTTTACGTGGTGCTGGCCAAATTTTACGTGGCCAAAGTGATATAAGGAGGAAAAATTCCCAAAATTGTGTGCAACTTAAATGTTAATTAATCTGTGGTACATTCATACTTAAATAAAAAATAAAAGATAAAAAAGAAAAATATCTTGGTAACTTCACAACATACACAAACGAATGGGGGGGGGGGGGAATCCTAATTTTGTTTTTTAAAATGTTTAAGCTATTAGTTCTCTAAGGATGGTGTTCTTTTAGGTTCCCCAAATAAGTCCATAACGGAATGGATTCTGTAAACGGAGACTAGGTCTTTGTTTTAAGGTTGTGGCCACAAACACTAAACTGCTAACAATGTCAGGTCTTCACAAAATCCTGAGTTACGGTGAGTATTTTATAAATCAGAAATGAAACAGCCTCCACCTACTCCCAGAGAAATACATGAAACCTGACCTTTCACACATAATTTTGAAAAGGTTCCCTTGGTTTCAGGTTAAAAAATAATAATAGTAAGATCTTGTTACGTGCCTGTATGTTTCCATCATTTTCTCACTCTGATTCTCTGCAGTAATACTTTGCATTTATTTCCAACTAAAACTCACATGGATCTCATGCAGCCCTTCAATGGCACTGCTACTGAATAAAGCACATGTGCCTTGTAAGAAATCCAGTATACCCTTCTGCTATCAAGCTGGTTCTCATGAATTCATCTATGATGCAACTAGAACAACCTGTAAAGTCTGACGAGAGCAGGTACAGGTGTCTGAGTATGTAGGTCTAAGCAATCAAGCAAGAGCTAAGGACTGAACGTGGGGCCTTAGCTCTGAACAACACAGCCCGAGCCCATCCGCACTGCCTATTTGAGACAGTCTTGTCAAGTCGTCCAGGTTGAGTTCAAACCTGCGATTCTCTTGCCTCAGTCTCCTAAAGTGGAACTGGGCTAGGTAAGGCATTCATTTTTGTTTGATAAAGGTACACTATTTGATGGGTCCAAAATTAAGTGCTGTCCCAATACCAAAGTTCTTAGTGTCCAAACTTTAATGCTTCCATTTGTCATTTTTCAAGAGACAATACAGTTCTCCTCTCCTCTAAAAGATAAAACATTAAGTGCCCAGGATTATCATTACCTACATTCTTAAACTACTACCAAAGCTATGAGAGGTGGTATATCCATGTGACACTCACTGCAAGTGAAACCAAGAGTACTGAAGCTAGAATGGCACAGCACTTACCCTGAGTGGCACAGGCCTGTAATCCCGGCACTTGGAAGGCTAAGGCAAGAGGACTGTTGTGAGTCCAGGTCCAGCCTGGACTACAGAGCCAGAGCGTGTCTCAAAAAAAGAAAACTTATCACTAAAAAAAAAAAAATTATATATACTGCTTTTGATTTTTCATTTCAACGAAGACAGCTTTTAGCCTTAGGAAAGCACACAAATTTTGTTCTCATTTTTAGGCTCCTTCTCCTGCAGAGCCTTTTAAGAATACTGACAGAATTTTGTCTGGTTTGTGATATTTTATGTAAGCAGAATACTTCACACAGGGACACGATAAAAGAGGATCACTTTCCACATAAACATATCATATCTTGGGTTAAAAAATGTATACAATACTGGGTTAAAAATATATGTACTTATAATACAGATTTCTGTCTAGTTTAAGAAGATGTTTTATAAGGCACTAATGACGTGAAAAACATTTTTGCTGCACTTCACCTTTAATTGCCATATAAAATAATAATCTCACCTAAAACACAAAGTATACTTAAGAAAAAATTTTAAGATTAAAAAACTTGTAATCAACGTATCATAACAGGATGCACAAAAGCCAAAGTAGGTAAATCCACACACATATACATACAAAATTGACAACTATACCAACTACAAAAAAATGAGTAACTTTGTTACTCTGCAATACAATCAGCAAGTGAATTAAAAGGAAATAAATAGAAGGCAGCATATAACCCCCTCCTATGACTGTTGTCTCTTTCTTACAGATTTCTTCCTAGTCTCATCTTCAAGATTACTAACAAAGCAGGGCAAAGTGCCAGACATCTCTACTCGCCCGTTTAGGAGGCAGGAGAAACCCAACTTGGAGCCAGCCTGGACAACTCAGTGGCTCAGTGAGATCCAGTCTCAACATAACAAAAATGGGCTGGGAATGCAACTCAGTAAAAAGGTTCTGGGTTCAATATCCAGTATAGAGGGAGATGGGAGATGAGGAACAGGAGAGAAAGGCATACTAAACAAAAAAAATATTGCTAATATAGAGCAGTTACATTGAAAGAAAGTAAGGTGAGGCTGAAATATACTAATGAAAGATGAAAAAGCAAACTACTTTATCATCACCAAGTCAATTTACTCTGAAACACATTTGTTCACTCAATAGACACTGGAATGAGCGCCAGTGCTCTGGACAGGAAAGGCTATGAGATTTCTTTCACTCAGATAATCTATGATTGCCATGTCTTAATACCACAAAATAATGGGACTCATACTTATTAGGCTTTCTAAAAACAAAAACTGTTACAAAACACTTATAATGTACACTGAATAAATAAATGCCTATAATAAGTAAGACAGTTTTTGGATGGCCAACAAAAATCCTAGAACTTTTGTTAAAATAACTTTAAGAAAGACTTTGACATTAGCTTGTACCTCCACCAGCAGGGTAATTAACAGCTGCTGGATCCTAAGCCATACAAACAAAACACCACTGGCCCTTCATGTGAAGCTGGAAAATACAGTGATTTCTATACATGTTAAGTATTTCCAAACAAAATATCTCTTCTGGTTATGTTAGCTTAGTTACCAACAGGTGAAAACAGCGTTAAGGAAAAGATCCCATCAGACTTGAGCCTTTAGTAAATAAACCTTCACACTCAGAAAACTGACCAGTTTATAGTATTATCAGTACTACATAGTAATCTTCCGAAATCAAGCACAGTGCCTTTAACAGTATCGTTGCAATGACTACCACTTTAAACCATCAGTAGGGCTTGCAAGATTTTCACAGGACAGTACTAAAAATGTTTACTTTGATTCCAATGAATTAGCCTCCCCTAGTACACATTTCATTTTTCCGTTTTCCAGAAGTGCATTTAACTTAACTGCTCCAGAGAAATGTATTCTCATTTCCTCTTCCTTGTATAGATAAACATTAAAATGTCAAAATCCATCACTAAATCATTAAGCATCTAATTTTCCAGGTGAGGTCTTTATTTCAACAACTTCCCCGCAATCCTTTTTATGCTTCAAAATAAGTTCTATGGAAAGTGGAAAAACACAGGCAACGCCATGTTTTCCTTGTGCCAGTGCTGAGGGAGTTTATCTGCTATATCAATGTTTTAAATTCCACTATTTTAAAAGCAGATACAAATACTATATCGCAACAAGGACATGAGGGTCTTTCTACTGGGAATTAAGACAACTATGAAGGACTAATTGAAAACATTCATGATTTTAGGTACTTTGATAAAAAGCACAGCTAAACTTAACAGTCTTGTGTCACTGATGGCTCAAAATTCTATTATCACCTAAAAAATACCTGCTGTATAAGATTACAAAAGTTTTCGTTGGTGTTCATAATTTTCAAGTATATTAGGGAATGAAGTGTTCCTATTACATGAAAATGTACCTTGATACATTACAAAATAAAGACTCTAACACAAGAATGGTTTTATATACCTTTAACCTTCCTAAGTATGAAGAGTTCAAAATTCAGAAACTACAGAAACAATTGGTTAAATACTCAGAATTCAGAGAATCTAAGCTAACACATCTCAATCATGAAAAAAGCAAACTTGACATAACAAAGTTTTTAATCTCTTAATCACCCACAGAAATTTACACAACCATTTTACAGAAGTAAACCTTTCACTTTCTCCACTCTCCCCTACCAAAAGTGCTGATCTGTAGTCATGAATCTTCTTTATGAGTCTAAGTTAACATGGTATCTTTTCTTCCCAAATAGTGCGAGTCCCACTCAGAGGTGCCATGTTTTATTTAAAGCATACTCTTTCTCAGAAACCACTTTGTTCTAATTGGCAAGACAAAGCCAGGTCCCTAAAGCACACAGCTCATTACATTCAGTTTGGATTACACAATCACACGATGAAACAAACTATACCAAAATGTATCAATTAATAACTCAGGAGTACTGGACGGGAAGGTGAAAATAGACTGTGATGTGGAACAAATTCCACAGGGAGACTGGAAAACTATCACTGGTATCTCTATAAACCATATATGGCTTCCAAATGAGCACACACAGAAGACAGAGGATGGACCTTTCCATCACTCAACTGAACTGCTAAATATGGACACTACAAAACAAGGCTCTTTTCCAACATTATTATGCACATATGTATGAGAGAATGGGAACATCAACAAGAAGCTTTAACAAGTGAAACTTCAAGGTTGCACTATGTATGAAACACATCTTTGCCTTTCCACTAACAATGCATAAAGAGACCATGTAATTAAATCACACTTCCCAACATTTTTTTAAATCTGAGAAGCTAAACACAGGAGACTAAGTTAGTTTCTCCACTATACAGTGCAGAAAGCAAAGTTAATGAGCTAAAAGTTGTATGAACAAGATCAAGAAAGATGTAAAGAAATGAAAATCTCACTACCAAAACAGAAAAAGTGTTAGACAAAAACACCCTCCCCATCACATATACACCTTTTCCCAAATTGGTTAATCTGCGAAACTTCCAACATTATTTCTCTAATTCTTCCTGGAGATCTAGGGAGAAACTGTAAGCATACTAAAAGAAAAAGAACAAGGGAAAAGCATATGCCCCTAACCTACACACATATACAAAACAACTACATTATTTCAGCATAATCCCAGCTAAACCGACTCAGTATCTGAGTTTTATAGTTGGATTTTGTTGAAATCCTCTAATTTACTCCCAGAAACACCAAGCAGGGAAGATTAGGGCTGGAGTCTCAACACCTAAAATCAATCTCAGTTCTTCATAACTTTAGCATTTATTTACTTAAAGAAGTTCAAATGAGCAGTAAATACATTTTTAAAAAGTTAAACATTCTTAGCCATCAGAGAAATGCAAATCAAAGCATCACTAACATATCACCTAACCCAAGAGAAAAGGGTATACATCAAGAACTTGAGCAGCCATCAATGCTGGAAAGGTTGTGGGGAAAAAAAGGAACCCATTTACACTGCTAGTGGAATCGTAAACACTTCACATGGTAGTGTAGAAATTCCTCAAAAGGTTGAGAATAATTATTCCATTAGATCCAGGAACAGCTCTTCTGGGAATCTTTCCAAAACAGTTAAAAGCAACATTCACCAGAGATACATACATACCCATGTGCACACATGGTGAATAAATACCCATCAACAGACCAGTGGGTACAAAAATTGTGGTACATGTACCCAATGGAGTACTAATCTTCCATTAAAGACAAATAGGTTTGAGGCTTTTTTAAGTAAACGGATGCAACTTGAGATCATCAGGTTCTGTGAAGTGCATCAGATGCAGAAGGTTAAACACCAAATAATTTCTCTAATATGAGAAACAAAGATACAGTCATTTTATAGAAGTAAACAGGTGTGATACTGGGAGTCAGCGGGTGGTGAGACAGGGTGTGTGAGGACAAAAGGCGGAGAAGAAACTGTAATGTAGACGCAATATATATGTGCACAAAACAAGTTCACTGTAAACATTATGTATCACATGTATGTATTAATAAAATTGGAAAAAGTTTATTTAATCTTGGGAATATGATAATCTGAGTAGTTTCCTTATTTGTAAAACAGAGATATAAAATTCATGGCTAACATTATAAAGATTAAATGGATAGTATTGTACAAGAGGGCTTCATAAGATTAAGGGCTGCAGCAATCTTTGTAACTGTGGCAATTACTTCATTTTAGCATTTTATTAACTTTTCTTCCTACAACTTTCTTTAAAAATATTTCCTCTTCCATTTTTGGCATTCTCTGATTATATGCCATTTCCATTTTTCTCTAAACTAAAAATCCTTTTCTTAAACTCAAAGTCTCCTTTTAAGGTATCTGAATTTGATTCTGTTATCTCTAACATTTAGTCTAAAAGTATTTAAAAAATTTAAGACAAAACTTTGGTAACAGTTAAGACTGATAACAGTGAGATCTACTTTATGCTGTAAGAATCAGTGAAGTACTGGGACTTAAAATGATGCTAAATTTTGTATAGATAAGGATCACATTTTACCTACACATTAATAACCTGTAAATGACTCTGACATTTTTTACTCGCTATCCCTACTACAGATGAAAAATTAAGTTTATTAAGGTAATTTCTAGGAATAGTGTCCCAAAAATTCACACAAAAGTAAACAGCCAAAACCAAGTTACCTACATGTACACGGAGCTGAGTCAACAGAAGCACAAGGAAATCACCCAATCAACCCATCTATTTCATGATGCTTTCCTGAGTCTATCATACATTTATCTATATTGAGGCCAAACCTAAAAGGAACCTCACCAACTTAAACTTGAATAAAAAAATATCGCATTATCAGTCTACTCTTACAGTGCTTTTTTTATGTCATGAAGGGCCTTCTAATTACATGAAAAAGGCCAACTATACTCAATCTGAGCAGATCTCCAAATTAGATAGAAGCCTCCGAGTTTCTTTGACAGAGCTGTAACTATTAGGATAAAACAAGTGTAGAGCTCTTAGATGTTCACTTGTTTCATATGGATTCAATCATCCATACTACAAGACAAAAAGTAGTTACATATTCCTGCAACGATGAAGTGGTGCACACGCCTACAAAATATGTACGCCCAAAACCTGTGAATGTGATCTTACTTGGTAGACGGGGTCTTTGTAGATGCAATTACGCTAAGGCTGTCCAGATGAGATAATCCTGGGTAAAGATGCGCTCTAACTCCAGAAGAAGAGACAAAGGCAGACACACAGGGTAGAAGGACATGTGAAGACTAAGGCAAAGACTGAAGTGACATTTCCATAAGCCAAGGAACGAAAAGGACTCCTGGTAAAACACAGAATGAATTATCTCTCAGAAGCGCTATCTCTCAGCAGAGGAATTAACTCTGCTGGTATGGTTTCTGTTTTGTCTTCCACTCCTGAGAAAGTAAATCTTGTTTTAGTGATACTAGCAATAAGCAAGCCCAGGGCCTTCACAATGAGTTATACCCTCAGCCCATTTTTTTAATTAATTTTTTTGAAACAGGATCTCATTCTGTAGTCCACACTGGTCCTGAACTCAGTACATAGCGTGGGATGGCCTCATACACACAGTAATCCTTCTGCCTCAGCCTCCCTAGAGTAGCCCATTTTTATTTTTGATATTGAGACACTGTCTTTTGCTAACTCATTAAATTACCCCAAACTGAGCACTGAAGTTGTGATTCTTCTGTCTTCAGCATCCACAGTGCTAGGATTACAGGCCTGCACCACCAGGCTAATCTTTGGTCTTTTAAGCCACCAAATATGTGTTAATCTGTTCAGGCAACACTAAGAAACTAATACAACTAATATCATAAGCATATTCAAAAATCAACAACAATACCTAAAGGACAGTAAGCAGATGCTGTAATGTTTTTCTGTCTATGCTGCACCAGAAAATCCCATTTGTCATTAAGGACATCACAGCTTTAAAACATCATGTAGGAACAAGGAAAGCCAAAGGACAGACTGCACTATCTCACAGATTCTGTAACTACTACTTTTCTTACCCATCACCTATCATAATCTGACACACAGTCACTCATTTCTATTTAAAGGCCTGAAATAAGCTATTTTTCTGCTACTTATGGCACAACACATTTTATATCCCTAATAAATTGCAGCTACTATGGTTGACATAACTTTCTTAAAACTCTCATGCATCTGGATGTTATAGATTAATCTATGGAATCATGTGCTGCTGGGAAATTGGGACCTGGTCTGGAGGGGTAGATTAAATCAGATGAGTGAGGCAGATTGAAGACTGCAGATGTGTAAATTGGATTACAGTCATGTGGTGGGGGCCTTAAACCTACAAGAGGTGGATAAGACCTGGAAGAACAACAAATCCTTCCTTCCTCTGGGACTTGACTTGACTTATCTGGACTTGACTTAAATTCCTGTTTGCAATGTCGAGAGGAGCTGGCCCCACCTCCACCACCACCAGGTCCTTCTGCTGCTGCCAGCCCCACATTAACGGACTGTGACCTTCTGAAACTGTGAACCACATGAAACATTTCTCGTATTTTATACATGACGGGTATTGAGTCACACTGACAATAAAGCAAGGCATTCTTCAATATGCTGCTTCGTTTATCTTAACTAGCATATTAATTAACTACACAATTTAAGGAGGCCTATTAGCGAGACATCAAACTCATAGAACCAAAGGTCAGAAAGGATTATACAGCTCAACATTGTTAATCATTTAAGAACTTATTGTTTCTGTCTTCCTATCATTTAAGAGAAAGAAAGATGCACTCCCTCAACAGTCCCAACCCCCCCCCCCAAAAAAACCAGAGTTTCCAACACAAAAGTAATCTTTAGCATATTCAAGCAAATGGTGGGAGTGGTAAGTGTGAAACATTGGCCATTCATAACATAAAGTGTCAATACAAGGATAGGAAAGATGGCCGTTGTCTTTCAATTGGGAAGATGATGACTAAGATAAAAGGCTTATAAGGGACCTTATGTTACAAAGAAAAGAGTAACACAGTAGTATTGTTAATTCTAGATGAACTTGTAGCTATTGTTATTACTCTATATATTCCAAATTTCATCTACCCACCTGCCACACCAAGACACAAAGTGGTTAAGAAAACAGCCCCAGTAAGCTGAACTGCTGCTCCCTTTTAACAAAGACATAGTCAACACATGTGTTACACCTAAGAAATTTGTCCTGGGCTTCCAATTTTCAAGAAACCAAAGTGTACAACAGCCAACAGAGAAGTCAACATGACGAGTACAGAAATACCGCACCCAAATGCTTCACCGTAAGCACTGCCATAGCCTTTCTGGAAATTTGTGAAAAATCAAAATTTTACAAGTTTATAAATTCTACTACCCTGCCAAAATTTTACTCACTGGAGTAGGTAATTCATCTTCATACACTATACAATGTTACTACTAATAGAAATGAGGTTCCTACAAATTCAGCTATAACCTACAACTGTTCCCCTTCAAATGACTGGAATCATACAACTCTATTCTGGCCTTCCAGTAGGGAATAGAAAAAGATTAGTGTTTAACTTCAAGCAGCAGAAAGTACATAAGAGATATTTAAATTGATGTGCAATGAATGGGAATTTGTTATTATCCTCTGATTACCATGAAACTCAAATCATAGGGAAGAAAAATGTTAGCACTTTGGTTTACCTACCATTTCATCAGCATCACTGCATCACTTACCTTGGATGTTGACATTTAAATCACTACACTGCAACATATGGTTAACTTTATTGCCTGTGTTAGTAAGGAACTAACCATTTTAGAGACATCAAATATAAGTGCAATGTACTTTTGTTTTGAGCCAGTCTCACAAGGTAGTCCAAGATGGCCTCAAACTCACAGCAATCCCCCTGCCTCAGTTTCCCAAGTAGTGGGCTTCCAAGATACACACCACTACATTTGGTTAATTTTCATGTTGTGCTGGACAAAAAAACCCAAAGCACTGTGCATGCTAGGTATGTGTTCCAAATCACAAAGCTATACCCCCAGGCTTCATAGTTTACAGTTTAAAAAACTAAAATTCGTGCACATAACTACTAACACTTAAATATGAATATATATATATATTTTTAAAAAAAAACTTTTAGGCATGGTACTAGGGGATCCAACACAGAGTCTCTGCACTAAGCTACATTTCCCCCTCAATCTTTAGTTTTAACTTCGAGACAATCTCACCGAGTCACTACATTGCCCAGGCCGAGCTCAAACTTGTAATCCTCCTGCCCCAGCCACCCAAACTGTTGGGATTACAGGCCTGTACCACCAAGTATGTCTCAAAAATCAAGATTTTTAAGACTCCAAACTACTCTTATCCTACTTGAAACCACAAAAATTAAATTTTCCCCTATATCATCTAATTTTATCACATGCAGATTGACATATGCTTCATATATACTCTAATTAAAAACATAATGCAACACATACCACTTTTATTCTTCTAGATCAGAGTTCCCTCTGAGCAACTGATATAATGGGGAAATCCCCACGCAAATGGTTATGCTAACAGCACTAATTTATGAAAAACTCTTTTACTCAATAATCTCTGCGTTGTTTGAACAACTCTAGAGATTAGACACAGGACCTACACACTGAGCTACTGTCTTCAACTTTTTTTTCTTTTATAATTGTGATAAAGGGCCTCATTAAGTTGTTAATTTGCCATGGCCAAGTCCAAAATTGCAATCCTCCTGCCTCTGCTTCCCAGACTGCTGGCATTATAGGCATGTGTCCCTATACTTGGCCACATTTTGGATTTGTTAGAAACATTGACAATACTAAAAAAACTTGGTAATTTTCAAACTGGATACAAAGTACGAAGCAACAGGGAAAATAAGCACCTGCTTAATACTATTTTATCCCTGAAGCCATTCCCAAAGTCCACTTTTAATTTTAAACAGAACTATGCAACAATATTAAGAAGTAGTAAAGGCAAAAACAAAAATTACTACACATAATAGTTTCGTCCCAGTTGGCAATGGCTAATAGAAGAAATGTAAGAATTAGAACAATATTTTCTCTAAAGATAAATATCAGAACTCAGTATCTAAGGTCACTCATTCTAATAGATATTTGAAAACAGACACTGGCAAAACCAAGTACACAGCTGACTCAGGTCATACTGAAATATGCTTCCTTCTGACATCTGTAATATTATTTCCTATAATGCCTTATCCAGGCAAAATTAACCATGAAATAAAGATTATTTAACTACCTTTTCACTGAGAAATATATATTAAAAGTTATACTGAAATTAATTTTTAGAAAACAAAATCTCACTATTAGCAATTTGAGATGTTTTATCTTATCCTTAATTAATCACCAACTGACACAAGACTCCCTTCCCCATACTTCAGTTCTTGTAGCCTTATACCTTTCTGTATATCAGCACAGCACTACACTTGAGTATTTCTTTGTAAGGAACTATTCTCTATGAGGTATTCTTGAGAAAGTTTCTCCAAATATGAATAATTTCATCTCTCATTTACTCAGTTTTATGTGGATCATGGGATTACATTTAGTCTTAAATGAAACAATTTGTTTAAATCATATATACAGTTTAAAAACTTGGTTACTTTCATTTTTTTTCAGTGAAGTATTTTTCTGTCTATGAATGCCAGACATTATCAGTGTTCATTTTTAAAGAAATCATAAAAGTTATTAAAAATCACACACAGAAGTCTAAAGGTTCAAAAATAATCAATACTTTGCACACTAAGCATGTTATTTATAGTTCATCTTCTGATAAGCATCTGCTCTGAGTGCCACTGAAAAAATCTTTTTCATTCTTCAGAACATGGTTTCAGGCATCCTATCACCACTCTTCTGTCAACCCCAACAAGCATCACCAAAGCTGGTAGGTGGTAGAGATGATGTTCGTTATTTCAGTCAGGCCCTGAAAAATTTGTCTCCTCTATTTGACATCATCCTCTTTAGTGTTTCTCCAAAGTTAAATATCATAACCCAGTACCTAAGGTTACTCATTTGAATTCAGCAGGTCAGAAAAGATACTTTACTTACACACACACACACACACACACACACACACACACACCCCACCC